>BMAO01031768.1:0-44453 GCA_019973975.1 Trichonephila clavata
CAATTATAAATTGTTGTTTAATACGTGTGGATTATGCCGTTCGTGTGAGAATTCCTTTCAATATAATTTCTTGAAAATAAACTTATTAAAATGTGTAGATTTTATAAACATATTTTTAATTGTATGATACTGCATTTGTGAAGTGGTTGGTAATAATCTTATATGTGCCTATGATAGATGTTCCTAACTTTTCATTTTCAATGTTACTTAATAACTTTAGAAGAATCATTATTATGAAATTGATATTTATGCTTTGCGGTTAATGTTTTTAGACTTGTAATCTAATATGATCTTCTTTTCTAATATAATCTCTTGGTATGAGTATATATAAAAACATGGAACACTTTGTGGGGAGAAAGGGATGGAAGTATATAGTAGATATTAAATAATAATTCATAATTTTATTTTTGATGAATCAGATGCAATGGACAAAAATTCTTATTTTTATGAAATATATTTTAATTTTTTTTTTATATGTTGTACGTGGGTGGTTGTTTATTTTATATAACTAACCTAAATTGAGTATTAGTCTTTTGCAAAAATTTAAGACCATCCATAGGAAAATCAAGTTTAATAAAATTTTGCAATGGTATTTGTAAAAGAGTAAAATATATGGTACACTCACTGGTTATAAGAACCTTGAAGCCAAACATGGCAACTTGTTGGAAACTCAACAAATTCTAACCTATACTGATTATTATTATCATAAGATGGTAGGCCTATTTTTAAGAATCATGGTGTATATCATTTGCTGATATAAATAAAAGTGCTGTTTTCAAATACCCTTTATTTCATTGCCATTTTTTTTTCTATGCTGTGTCCTAAAAAACAGCAACAAATGATAAAATTATCATAACTCAAAAAGAAGAAAGATTACAGCAACAAAATATGCATATGTACCTTGCAGTGAAAATGAAAATCACTACCACAATAAAATATTTGCATAACCACTCATATGACTGTGTAATGTGATACTTATAAAAACAGGTTTATTTCAGCAGTCCCTGTTTCTCTTGTGTGTTCGATGCTACATTTATTTTGTACCTATTACTTTACTCAAAATTTCTGAAAATTAGTTGTTGATGGCATTTGAGTGAAACCTAGCTGTATACAATCAAGACAAATCCATCCTGAGGAATGATTAGCGGAGATTGCTCGAGCCTTAAATATCAAAATGAAAATGCGATGTTATGAAGATCTTGAACTGGGTGTTTTAGGGTTACAACTGACTGGGAGGACTGTTATGAGTCTGCAAACTCTGCATTAAACAGATGAGTTTAACTTGTCAACTTTCTTTAAGTATTGTGACATCATCAGTAAAAGTGATATCCTTTTAAACTGTTTATAAATGGATGCATGAAAATGATCTGTATTCCCGACATCTATGAGTTTGTTTACCATTAAGGTCATCTCGTAGATAAGCTCGGTTAAAATGGTCTCTAGATCACATTCATTGGACACCAAAGAAATGGTTTAATTTATTGTTCACTGATGGGTCCTAATTCTGTATAAACAATAATTCCCAATAAATACATATCTGGAGAATCCCAGCAACTTGATTTCAAGCTCACAATATCATTGAAAGACACCGCTACAGTCGTGCTGGTGTCATGGTTTTAGGCAAGGATATCAATCAACGACCAAACTGATCTCTACGTCTTTCATTATGTTCATCAATATCTGGCAGCCATGGATTCTGATGCCATGTTTATGGGCAATGAAACAAGTATACATAGAGCTTGCAATGTCAACTAATATGTGGAACATGAAATACTGCTTCTAATGAAATGCCCAGCACGTTTGCCCAACTTGAATCCAGTAGAGCATGTCTGGGATATGCTTGAGAGTTGTCTTTCCATTTTGTGCAATCATCACCAAAAACCTTAATGACTTGACAAGATGCCTTCTTTTAGATTGGGCACAAATCCCTCAAAGTGTTATTGATGACTACGTGTAGGTATAAATTGTTGGTCTTGATCGAGTGTGCATCTCCAATAGAAATGGTCACAAACCTACTGATAAACCAGTGGCATAGCCCCCTCCCATAGACCAAACAGATTTTAATTTTTACTTATAGAGATTACCCCTTGGTGTTTGCAAAAAATTAAACTTTTTAAACTCAGTGGTGCAATGGCCCAAGAGGGTTAAGGCTTACTGTGCCCTTTTCAATTTGTATCACCTTGGGCAATGTAGTGCATGAGCAGATGTTTCTGTCAGGTGATCAGTCTGATGCAAAAATCCCAGTGTTTAGTTCCCAAGCAAGCTTGGTACTCATTTATCAACCCATTAAAGGAATAAAGCCTTGCGGTTTATGTGTGTGTGTGTTTAGACCAAAGATCTCCCCCCCCCCATAAGTGAGGTCTGTGTGTGCTACTGTATGCAAATAAGCACTTTTTCGCCCAAGTTAAGGGCATTTTTTATGCTTCTTATTTATAAGTAATTGTTGCTTTTCTCTGCCAAGAGGGAAAAAATTTTACTGCTACAGTATTTTTGTCCAAATAGTCAAATCTTACAAGTGGAAGACAAATACCACAATTGATGCATTGCTTTAGATTGTCGATGTACTGCTGGTGTTTGTATACTGAATTGGTTCTCAGGATCTAACATTCTGTTTACCGAACCCTAATGCTTTATTAACTATTAGTCAGACAAGTTTACATATTTTAGGCTCCCCCACCCTGAAAATGTAGATTGATAATTTCTACAATGTTCATGTTAGTGACAACTCTGAAAAGTGTAGTTGTTAACCTTGTGACGTATGTGCGTCCCCCTTTGAGACATCTGGACTTGCTTCCCACGGCAGATCAGTTTTTAGAAGAATTGATGACCACATGTGCAAAGACACCTGCAGTCGCTAATATACTGCGAGGACATGTCTTAATGAGCCCTGCAACCTTTGACCCGAGGGGAAGCATTTCGCCACCACCGGGTGTGGGGTGTGAAAGGGGAAGCACCAAGAACGGAACCGCGGAGACCGCAAAGGAACGAGATGAGATTAGAGCGAAAACTTCGCATGGAACAGACACCAACAAGATCCCTCCCTCACAAAATTATTTTGGAACTCTAAAGTCATCTCATAGTGCAAAATTGTGTATTTAATGTAAATAATAGCTGTGACTTAATAAACTAAATTATTATATTTCAAAAACGCTACCATTATTGAATCAAACGTCACAGCATCAACAAAAGTGGCTGCTGTGCCGAGGATTAAAAAAAAATAGAGATTACCGGACCCGTGAGAGGAGGTGATTTGGTGATTCTAGTTTATTACGGGTGCTCTGCAAACCGCACAGAGAAAAGAAAAAACAACTTGGACACCCGAGCTTGGAAATAAGGATAAAACTATCCTTCAGAGAAAAGAAACAACTTGAATGACAAGCTATCCTTTAATGAAAAGAAAAAGCAACTCTCTCTCTCTCTCTCTCAGAAGGCCGAGATTTGATAGTGGTTAAGCTATCCCATCAATGAAAGAAAATATCGTTTTGTGTGTAGTGAAAATTGAAATCATCTTTAAATCAAGAAATGTCAACCTGGATCTTCGGTATTCCCAAGTTCCAGCAGATAGTACTTCAAAAGGGGTGAGTACTGTTGTATTTCTTGAGTTGTATTAGTTCCTTTGCTAAAATTTCTACTACAAATTTTGAGATACTTAGTGTTTTTTCTTGCATGGGAACAATGTTATTGTGATTCTAGAGAATTGTAAATACGAGTATTGTGTGCAACTTTTAGCTTAAGATTTATTGTGTTTTAAGTTTCTTGATAGTTTTGATTATTTTACAGGTGTTAAAATTTTTCTTTGTTTCTGTGTTTGTATGGGACCAGTGTTATTGTGATACTAGACAGTAGTAAATTTTGTGTGAATTTTAACAAATATATTGTGCTGATATTGTTCAAAAATGGCTTTTCTCGGAAAAGGGAAAAAGCAAGATATGTTGCTACTCACAGAGGAATTAGGGGTAGATGTCACGCCAAAACATGACTGTCCCTAACCTCAAAACCGCAATCACTAACAGTGAGGGTTACAAAGAGGAATTCGTAAAAAATCTGTTTGAGACTATTATTGCAAATAGGAAAATTGAAGAGGAATGGGAAAGGGCAGAAAAAATTAGATTTGCAGAATCAGAAAGAGCAGAAAAAATTAGATTTGCAGAATCAGAAAGAGCAGAAAAAATTTGATTTGAAGAATCAGAGAGAGCAGAGACCTTGAGATTAGTGTAGCACGCGTTGAAAGAGAAGGAATTACAATTAAAATTTGATCTCTAAAGATTTAAAATAGAATCGGACACAGTGTAAATGATGAATCAACCAGCTGTATAAATCCCTGTTCTGTAACCTCGAATGTAAATTTAAGAAAATTAATCCAGATTTAATCCAAATCAGTCAGATATTAGTTGTATCTGGGATTTTGAACATCAGGCTAAAAGGGCTTTAATTGAAAAAAAACAGACTGGTAGGGCATTATTAGGTTTGTTACCTTTGATATCGTGCAGTTCATTGCTCGCGAATCGAGGAACAAGCAGAAAATTATGATTATATTAAAAAACTATTACTTAAACGATTTAAGTTAAGTCCGGAAGTCTTTCGCCAGATATGTTCAACACCAAAAGAAATCGGATAGTACCTGGAAAGAATTCACCTTTGAAGTTACTAACTATTTAGAGGAGTGGCTAATCGGCCTAGAGATCGTGTCGTTTGAAGACCTTAAAGATTTAATGGTTGTCGACCAAATAAAAAAACGCGCGTATGCTAGTATGAGAGAACATTTCTTAGATGATTGGGCGAACCTCAAATCATCTACTCAAATAGCCGAACTCTTTGACAGCTATGAGGATGTCAGGAAAATAAATTCAAAAACCGCGGATAAATTCAGCAGGAACGAGAGAACTTTGACAACCTCCGGGTTTAAGGAGAAAAAGACTAGCTTCGGGGAAACTTTCCCCAAAACCAGTAGTTTCTCTTCCTGAGGGCGATAGGAGGAGAGTTTTCGAAAGACGCGTGATACAAAAATGTTTCCATTGCAACCTGTCCGGACATATAAAGGCGGCATGCCCAAAATTAAATAGGAATAAAGCAACAGAGTCTCTCAATAATATTGAAGAAATGGGAACTCCGATTTTCTTAATTCATATATAACAAAGGGCTCTGTGAATGGTCAAGAAATAGATATACTTAGGATATGGGGGCAACATAGATTGGTGTGTGCTAAATACACTAATTCTTCTTCCTTCTCGGTGAAAAGGTCTGGGTAAAACAACATTAAGCTCAGAATTGGTTTGCTTACCTTTGGCGTCGTGAAATTTCCGGAAACTTCGGAATGGTGCAAACTAAAGCAGCAGTTTGTGTAATCATTTAAATCAACACGGTCAGTATTTGCTCGGAAAGAAAACGGCCGAACTAATAGAAGAAAATTTAGGCTATAATTTTCTTTCAGTTGAGGTAGTCAATGCTGTTCAGACAAGGTCTCAAACCATAGCGGCTAGAAAAGAAATAGAGGTTAATAGCTGCAGCGATAGGAAAGGGGAAGATGAGGCTATAATTGTTTCTTCGGAGGCAGAGGATCAACTTTTAATCCCTAAACTGCAGGAATATGTCCCGGAGTTAGAACTGCTAAAGTTACTCGAGAAGAGTTAATTGAAGCTAAAAAAAATAGCAAGGATGTTAAATCATTGTACGAACAGGCAGTCAGTCAGGTGCAGGCAAAAATAAGGCTTATTCTCTAGAAAACGGGTTACTAGTCAAAAAACGCGAGGATAAGTTAGGTATAATGTGGCTAAATTAATAGTAGTGCCAGAAAGGTTTCGTGAGCAAATTAAATCGTTGTGTCATGAAGGAACCTCTGCACATCTGGGGGTTACGAAAACTAAAGACAAGTTAAACCGATATTTTTATTGGCCGAATTGTTATAAAGGATATAAAAGCGTACGTAAAAACTTGCGATCAGTGTCAGAGGGCTGGGAAGCCAAATGATAAAAAGAAAGCTCTGTTAAAATTGGTCCCGATTATTCAGGAGGTTTTTACTAAGCTAAATATTGATGCATGTGGGCCTCTTCCAATCACATGTAATGGGAATCGATGTCTTATCACGGCCATGTGCATGTCATCAAAATTCCCTGAAGCTATCCCGGTGGCTGATATCAGTTCGGTTAGTGTTACAGATGCTCTGTTAAATATCTTTAGTCGTATGGGTTTTCCACGGGAAATACAATGTGACCAGAGTACTTCCTTTACTAGTGCTCTGACTACCGAGTTTTTTGAAAGATTCGGAATACTTGTCCGGCATAGTTCTGTGTATCATCCTCAGAGTAAACCTATTGAGCGATTTCATCGAACATTGAAACGACTCTTGCGAGTCTTATGTTTAGAGGCAGGCTCCGAATATAACAAACATCTTCCGTCTATTCTTTTAGCGTTGCGAACTGTAACTCACGAGAGTACAGGATATACACCGTCAGAGTTGGTGTATGGGAAAAATTTGCGGACTCCAGAAACATTAAGTAATGGAACATTGGATGGAACCAGAAGAAGAAAGATCTCGTCACTGAATATTAGTTTAAGTTAATTAATAGATTAAAAAGGTGTCAGGAGGTAGCTATAGATAAAATGGAAGAGATGCAAATTAAGAGGAAAACTTGGTATGATAAGAATGCAGTAAAACGCGAATTTAAGGATGGAGATTTAGTACTTGTTTTGGCTACATCTCGAGTGAATAAGTTAGCAGTACAGTGGATAGGTCCTGGAACGGTTTTAAATAAAATTTCCGAAACGAACTATTTGGTAGAAATTCCGGCAGATGAGAAACCTCTCAAATCTATCATATAAATATGCTAAAACCGTATTATAAAAGGCCGGAACATGTTAATTTAATAATTTCCGATGAAGCACACCAATCTCTCGCAGACCAGGATTTAGAGATCCCATATTTAGAAAACAATTCCATCATTTATGATTTCGAGGATGTCATCCAGGCTAGCGAGTTAAACAAATGTCTTCAAGACACACAAGTTAATCAGCTGCGCGAATTACTAAATAAACATTCTAAATGTTTCTCAAATCTGGTTGTACACGAGATCCAGTTGGTTAATGATAAGCCAATTAGAACGAAGCCGTACCGAATGTCGCACCGACAAAATGAAATTTAAAAAAACGAAATTAATCGAATGTTAAAATTAGGAATCATTGAGGTAGGAGAATCGGATTATATGCCCCTATGATTTTAGTTGAGGTACCTGGCAAGGATCCTCGACCTTGTGTCGATTATCGGAAATTAAACGGAATTATTAGAACGGAGTACTTTCCTCTACCCAACATCGAAGAACGCGTAGAACAGGTCTCCTCCGCTAAATTTATTACCATTTTAGATTTATCTAAAGGATATTGGCAAATTCCTCTGAGTAAAACTGCACAACGATACGCAGCTTTTTGTACTAGTTTTGGTACTTACAGACCCCTAAGAATGAGTTTCGGTTTAAAGAATGCCCCATATTTTTTTAGTAAACTCATGGCAGGATTACTAAACGGTCTAGAGCATTTCGTTGTCCCTTATCTAGACGATATCGATATCTTTTCGGATACGTGGGAGTCACATCTTAAACATGTGGAAATAGTACTGCAAAGAATCAGGAGATCCCAATTAACAATAAAACCCTCGAAATGTAAGTTTGCACAACAGAATGTCAAATTCTTAGGTCATGTGGTGGGTCAGGGGTTTCGCACCCCTTCCGAGGTCAAAGTTCAGTCTGTTCTTGAGTTCCCTACCCCTCGTACAAAAACACATATACAAGCGTTCCTTGGTTTAGCGGGGTATTACAGTAGATATATAAATTACTTCTCGGTAATAGCTGCACCTCTGACAGATGCACTAAAGGGGAAGGCAAGACGCGGGGAGGTTAATTGGACAACCGACTGTGAAAATGCGTTCCGAGATTTAAAAAAGAAACTTAACTGATAAGCCCATGTTTTACACACCAAATTTTGAACGGGAGTTTATCGTTCAAACCGACGCTCTGATTATGGCATGGGGGTGGTGTTAACTCAATTAAATGACCAAGGAGAGGAGCACCCAATCCTTTACCTGAGTATAATATTTTCAGATGTTGAGAAACGTTATCGTACGACCGAGAAGGAATGTGCTAGTATTGTGTTCGCAATTAAAAGGTTACATTATTATTTGGATGGAAATTCATTTTTAGTTATGACCGATCACAACCCTTTAGTATGGTTAAATAAAAACGTTAGTTCTAACCCTAGATTAATGCGATGGGCTTTGGCATTGCAACGATATAATTTTAGAATTATACATCGATCGGTTAAAAGTCATAAAAATGCAGATAGTCTCAGCAGATCAGCGATCGATGATTAGGAATTGATAGTCATGTTTGTTTGCCGTGATTATTAGTTGTGGAATAATGTTATTTGCAAATAGTTAATGAATGGTGTCAATCATGTGTATTTGCTAATGATTAGTAATTTTCGGTAAATAATGTTTATTACTAATACTGAAATTAATTTTGAATGGATATGTATGTTAAAAGGATCCACACATGGAATGTAATAATATTAAATTGCTTAATACATGGTCTACCCTGGTTCATTATGGATCTGTCTTATTATTAATTAGTATTACCCGTTAATGAGAATATTGTGAAAAAAATGTTTTATGTGTAGGATGGTACCTTAAGCATATTATAGCAACATGTTTTTTATTATGATTTTAATAAGTACTGTGTATGAGTGTTTAAAATTTTAATGATATGAATACTTCTTATATTGGTAATGATTATTCTTTCGTGATTAGCATTTGTGTAAGTTCCCTTGCAAGAACACTCACTCGCGGTAAGCATTTCGAATTTAATTGTAAGTTTATTAGATTTAATTACAACTCAGAAATATGGTAGTACTTATTCAAGGGAATATTTTCCCTGTGTGTCCGACAACTCCAAAGGTCAGTCACCTCGATTACCATTATCAACCCTGAACTTTTCTTTACGAAAAGTCTGAAAGAGGGGAGGAAAAGCTGTGACGTATGTGCGTCCCCCTTTGAGACATCTGGGACTTGCTTCCCACGGCCAGATCAGTTTTTAGAAGAATTGATGACCACATGTGCAAAGACACCTGCAGTCGCTAATATACTGCGACGGACATGTCTTAATGAGCCCCTGCAACCTTTAATCAGAGGGGAAGCATTTCGCCACCACCGGGTGTGGGGTGTGAAAGGGGATGCGCCAAGAACGGAACCGCGGAGACCGCAAAGGAATGAGAGATGAGAGGAGAGCGAAAACTTCGCATGGAACAGACAACAACAAGACCCCTCCCTCACAAAATTATTTTGGTACTCTAAAGTCATCTCATAGTGCAAAATTGTATATTAATGTAAATAATAGCTGTGACTTACTTAATTAAACTAAATTATTATATTTCAAAAACGCCACCATTATTGAATCAAACGTCACAACCTACAGACCTTATAATTAAGTAAACCAAATAGACTTTTTTTTAATAAATCACTGCTGCAGTTTTGTTAGGTAAGCTCTAAATATGAGACTAGCAGTAATCTCTGTACACCAGCTTTTTAAAAAAAAATTTTACTGCTTGAACTAGGGCTGGATTTTTTGTTCTTCCATTACTTTATTTTTCACAATATGTCACAGATTCAAATCTGGGCCAGTTAAGCCCTCAAATTTTCTCTGTTATATATAAAACCTGCATACAATACAAAGTTCTATCATGCATAAAAATTAAATTTCCACATGAAGCATTAATTTCTCTTGTAATAAATTAAGATACTAATTTCTATTCATAATGTTTTCAGGAGGCAGAAAATACAGAACTCTCCCAGAAACAATATTATATCCCATACCATCTTGCTTTTAGGATGTTTCACTTTTGGAATCATATCTGTTACCACATCTTTTTCCACTTAAACGTCAAACACCTGTAGCACATGTAGAAAAATTCTGCATTCTTTATTCATTGTACTCCACTATTGTGTTGTACAATTCTGAGGTATTCTTTCAAAAGTCAGTCTTTATCTTTTTTATGTTAGAAATTAATCAAAGCTGTAGGTTTATATGATAATAAATGAATATATGCATTGAATATTGGAATTCTTGAATTAGTATTCAATTTAATATTGCTGTCCTTTGCAACATGTGTAGGTCTACACTTATTACAGGCGGTTGTTGCATTCTTACAATTGCACAACCATCCTTCTTATCTTCTGCATTCTTCATATGCACTTCTTTTTATTGATCTACTATTTCAATTTTTAAAGTCCGTAATTTTTCTAAAAATGTTTAATTTTCTGATGGTTTGATGAACTTAGTTTCAAGTTCAGAAAATCTGAGTTTATACAACTATTTGTCCTTTATGTAACAGTAAATGAAAGTTTTTTACTCATACTAATTACACAGTAGCATTATCTATTGTGAAATCCTACAAAAAATTTGGTGGTAAAATAGACAGGTATGTTTATTTATAGCAGTGGAAAATGTACCAGATATACATATAAAGTACACAATATGATGCAACTTGGTGGAAATGTGTTAAAATGCTGAAATTAGCCAGTGACATACAGATTACTTTTATTGGGGAGGGGGCAAATTTTTTAAAAATAATGCAGATATGTAATCTTTATGTGAAAAATTAAAAATTTGTTGCTCTGTGTGAACCTCCAAATCCCATTCTTCTGTATGTTACTGAAATGAGCTTTTGGTCTTAAATTTTTGCAGACAACTGGAATTAGTCAATAAGTATGATTAAAATTGTGTGTTATAATTAATTTATTCTCTCATCTCTTTGTAGTAAGTAAATTATTAAGCTATATTTATTTGTCAATTACTTTAAATAAACATTTTAAATTGTAAACAAAAAGTAGTTAAATATTTATACAAATGAAAACTCTACTTCAGTTATTACTCTTAAGCTGTATTTTAGCTATACTACAAAATATTTTATGTATACTTTTTTAGCTTTTTTGTTTTGTTATGATAAGTTTCCATTTTCAGTATTGTGTATAAATCCTAACATAAGATTGATGAAACATATTGATTGAAGATTGATTTTAGACAATTCTTTAAAAAGGTTTTTTAAATATGTTTCAGTAATTAAAGTATCTTAGCAAAAGTGCTTCTTAACTGTTTGATGATGGATGTGTCATACATATGCACTAGTCTCAAACCCCCTTATCAGATGGGAAATGGTTCAATTAATTTTTGCCATAACAGCCAATCCCTTAAAACCAGCACAAAATGCGATTCACCAGTGCATCGTTTGGCTGCTAACATTTGGGGAGGATGCATATGTGACACACCCATCTCTTCAATGTTTTCCATTGATCAGTACATCGTTGCAAAAAGGTAAAGTTTGAAAAACATAATAAAAACTATTTAACATTTTTTTTTTTTTGTCTTTTCAGATATCATTACAAATTCCAGGAGCTTACAACCTCAGCATGGATCTTCCTGTTCTGATTGGAACAGTGCCATTACGTCCTACAAACTATCGTCATGTGACTCCAGTGATGGAAAATGGAAATGAACCAACGGAGAATCCTATCTATTATCAACCTGCCCCTCCCTACAGTGAATTGGATATGTCAATAATTCCAGCAGAGCGTAAGTAATTTGCATTGTGTATAAGGTATAAAAAATTCTACATGTACTAATATAAATATCCTCTCAAATGGAGAGAACAATATTTACATTAAAATGTCATTCTTTACTTGTCTAGCCCTTGTTTAATGTAAAGAAAAATTCTGCTTAGTGAAAGTTTTGAATGAAACATTATCATAATCAAAGCACTTAACTTTTTAAAACATTGTGCATAAAAGGACTATATATTTTTTTTATGAATTTGTCCAGTGCTTGAGAGGGAAATTATTGGAGAAAGTAATAGAATTTGTTCTTGTAAGCATCTTTATCATATATATACACAGGTGGACAATTGCTAAGGTGGATCACGAAAGACCATCTATACTAATAAAAGAAGTAGTTTGTGTGTTCTCAATATACCACAAAAACTTAACAATCCATACATGTGAAACTTGGTATGCTGAAGATATACTTGATGGTGGTGTGCACCTAAGAGATTTTTTCAAAATTTGCTTTAAATTTTTTTAAAAATTCAATTTTTAAGCTATTTTTTATGGCTTAGGCGATATGACATCATGACCTCATGTCTATTGCTGAATGAGAAAATTTATTTTTCATGCATTTTTTTAGGAATTTGCTTCATATTTTAATTATTATTACTTTCATTTATTGCTATACATATTCCTTAATATGTTGGTGGCAGAGTTACAGTTTTTTTAGTAAATCCTAAAAAAAGCATTCTTTTAAATATCTATTTCAGGTTCGGCAACACATACCTTTGTGTTAACCCTTACGCACTGTTCATATGTGTTGTGATATTAACTTATAGTAATTTTTTTTTTCTACTGAGGCTGCACATTGGTATTTTTAAACTTTGCAGACCTAGTACGTTCCCCAGGAGCTAGTATCACTTTTTAGCTCAGCACCATATATGCGATACCAATTGCTGCAAGTAATTTTGACATCCAGTTTCATCCCCAGAGGGAGGTACCTGAACTCTGACGATGCAAACCTGTACTACAATTTAATTTTGCTGAGAGCGCCCAAGCCAAACAGACACTTTAGGGATCTTTTGCATGCCGTATAATCATACTATATGGCCACTATCGATTTTCTGCATCATGAAATCCACCAACGTGGGCCGGGGTTGAACCTGCAACCTTAAGTGCAGAAGGCCAGCGACAAACCAAACACGCCACCCAGCAGGGTACTTATAGTAAATTAAAAACATACTTTATTATTTTCTTTTCACTGATTCCACACTAAATTGATTTCTGTTTAGAATGGGTTTTTAATTTTAGTTAGTGCTAATATTTTAAAGTGAAAATTGTTCAACACGAAACTGAGGGGACTAAAAAATTTTTTCTTATAAAAGATCTTGCAAGAAAACAACATGTATTCAACAAAATTTGAGTTTACAGGAGTGCATTTTATTTACGTAGATATGTATGTATACATTTATTTAATAAAAATCATTGAAACAAAAACATGCCCAAGAACTTAATGAAACTTAATACAAAATTTAGCAATACCAAAATTTTTACAGATTTTGGTTTTCTGTTTCTGATCAACAGCCTTAAGAAGCAACATCTTCATTTATAGCAAAATAGCAGTTTGTATTTCCTTTAAACTATTTTCCAATGTAGAAAAACTCTTCTTAAGTAGAAAAAAGACTAATCTTGATTTTTATTCACAATGTGATGTACTCGTCACCTAATTCCAAAGCAAACTGATGAGAGATGAGATGTTTTTGTGTGGCGTTTCTAAGGATGGATAGTTAAAGTAGCTTAGTTAAACAAAATTGTATTTTGTAATGCATTTATTTCATTTTTTATCTTTTCCCTTATTTTTTTGATATTCGTATTATTTCTTTGTTTTTTTTTTACATTATTGGCTTACCCTGTGTGGCATCTAGGCTTTTTGATTTCCAGGATTTTTTCCTTCCTGGGAATGTATTTGTCGTTCCTGCTATTCCAAGGAATGCATCAAAATTTCAAAAAGTTTATAAACATGTTTTTTTTAAATAAAATCAATAATTATATAATATAAGGATACATATAAATTCCAAAATTAATACGTATTTATATGATGAGCTAAAAGTACACAAAATATATAATAAATTGATTATTCATTTTTAAAATAGGATTTTAGAAAGCATAAGCAATTTATACTTTAATCACTCAGCCTAGTTCTAAACTTTGTGATGAACAATCCAGCAGCAGAAAATGCTCTCTCTGCTTTTCGACTGCATAATTTTTTAAGCCAGTCTTTGCTGGTTTTAAGCCTGCTACAATTGTAGTCATAGTTGCAAACTCTACATTGGCCATCATTTGTTCTTCTTTAATGTCAACTAAGGCTTTTAAAATTGCTGATCTAAAAATCTTTTAAGCATTCTATTCTGAAGTGTTTTGGTATTCAAACAAATCACCTTTTCACAGCCAAACTCTTCTTTGACATATTTTTGTAAAATATCATTCTTGAGAGGGGATTTTCTGAATAATTTTACTACATTTCTAATCTTTTTTATACTTTCATTTATGTTAGTTATATAATTTTTTTCTGCATAAGTGATATGAAACAAAGCATTTGTTCCTACTTCACTTTTAAATTCTAAATCTAATGCTTTGTCTGATGCTAAATCTAATCTTTGCGATTCCTTGGAAATCTCGGGAATGAAGCATAATTCCCAGGAATAGAAAAAGTACAGAAATCTTATGATTTCCCGGGAAAGAATCCCTAGTGGCATCCCATAAGGGGAAAAATAGTGTCCTTGGAATATCTTTTGCATTTCTTTTGGCCCATGCTTCGCTGTAGATAGAAGGCAGGAATGAGCCTGCTTATGTCAATTAGCTAGTGATAAGTCTCTTTGCAGTCCCCGAAGAGACATTGTTTTAGGGCTAGTACTGCAGATAAGGGGTGTCGCAACAGGTATACCCATTAAATCCTCATCCTGATGCTGTAGTGCTATATCTTGGGTGTACTCCAGGAAAGCACCATGCCTGATTACTGTTTGTTTACTGGCACACTACCTCCCTTTTTGGACTTCATGGTGGGTGGAGGCATGCCAGGATGAATTGCTTTTTTTCATAGATCCAAATATGCTGTGCCCAGGTAAAGGCCTTGTTTTTTCCTACTTAAAACATTGATAAAATTTTAAAAAATACCAGATTCTTACTAATTTTAGTGCCAAAAAATGAGATGTCTAATAAATCACCATTTGCGGTTCATTAAGCCCTCATTGGAATAGGTGGTAAACCGAAATCCGTAAAACGATTGCATTCTGTGGATCTACTTTTTGAAAGAAACACCAATGCACAAACAAAGTCTTTTCTTCTTGTGAAATCTTTTCTAAATTGTCCTGTAATGATAAGTTCACACAAATCCCTCAACTCAGCTCTGAATTTGACCTGTTTATGACCCCTGAAGCAGAAATATTCGAGTGGTTCTCCAATCTGGGTGTAATTCAAGTCAGAAGAATCACAATAAAAAAAAATATGCAATAATTATTCCAACAAAACATTTAATTTCAATTTTTAATAGCCCAAAGCTACCCACAATAATCAAAGCTAGATACTTAAACTGTAAAATATGCCCATATATTCCGAATCTTCTGTAATGCTTCAAGTGCCAAAAATTCAGACATTCACAAACTTCCTGCCATATACAATTGACATGCTCTAGATGTGCATCTGTAAGGCATACCTCCTCAGATTGCAGTCCAGAGCAGAAATGTTTTAATTGTTCACAGCCTCATTCATCCAATTCCAAATTATGCCAAAAATGAAAATTAAAAAAAAAAAATCTGAAAATTAAAATCAAGAAAAATATTTCCTATTTAGAAGCCTGTAAATTAATAGCTCCACAACTATCCCAATCCTATGCTTAGGCTGTTAAACTTTTAGCTATATTTACTAGCACTCAAAACGATCCAAATATAACAAACATAGTCTGCCCACCTTTGCAATGCCTGGAACTCGTTATCTCATGCAAATTGGATGCCAAGTACATCATTTTCGATGCCAGCAGTCTCCACATCACCTTCATCAACTCTAGCCCATTAACTACCTTCCACGTCTTCAGCAATACCAACAATTTCATGTGGATCTCAGCCACCTATTCCTAATTTTACTACTTCTATTGACAATATTTTACATACCTTGGTTTCATCTTTACCAACTGAAGCATGCTTGTTTCCTTCCACTTCTCACAAACTTGCCAATCTACACCTGAAATTCAGTCATCTGTCTCATTACTTGACGCTACCACATCCAATAGTCAAACTTCTCCTTTGCATTTAAAGCTGAAAAATTTTTAAGCAAAGTGCAAAAAAATAGAAGGAAGTGCACAAAAAAACCAAAGCCCAAAACTGAAATTAAAATGACACCCCATAAGTCGAAGAAAAGTTTGGTTCATTACACATCACAAAAGACACGGACATGACTCTCTGCACTGTAAATTAATCTTTAATGGATTGGTATTGGTTTTACACTCTACATGACACCGACCAGGGGAATTGGGGGGGGGGGGAATGAAACTCTTGTGTAAATATTGTATTCAGACTTTATCTAATTGTTTTAATAATTTCTGATACATTTTTATTTTCATCTTATTAATAATTTTTCTTTCATTTTAATAATCTAATATTAATGCATGAATTTTAAACACATTTTTAATGAACTGTTAAATATATCTTATACATGTTACATTTTAATAATTTGAATGTGTTTTTAAATTTTATGTTATTTAAAATGAATGTTTGGTGCAGTTTACCTGAAATTGGCTCTAGCACCAATAAACGCTACAGTCGCTCACTCATTTAGATGGCTTAACTTTCCTTCTGACAATCTGTTCTACATGTAATTTTTTGGTGATCTGTATTATATACAGTTATTTACATTATATTTTTTTATTCATTTTTCTGGACAGAATCAAAATTCTTTTTCTGTAAATAAGATATTGTAAAAAAGTATTCTTTAAAAAATACATAGGTTCTCTTTTCTGCTTCACCTAAGTGCTGTTGTGGATAGTAGTTTAATTCAACACAGGCCTGTTCCCAATAGTTTTTCTATTTTAGTTAATGCATTTTAATTGTTTTCTAGTTAAAATCTGTCTATATAACAGCATATTATATGGTATAGTTTATGATCATTAAAAAAAATTTTTTAAAATCATTATTGGTATTTAAATTATTTATCTCAGGGACAGAAACTCTTTAAATTTCTTCTCTTGTTATTACTTTCCTCTTAGATTTTTTATTTAGATTCCCATTCATTCATTTTTATTTTTCTATTTATGGTAATTTAATTTGCTCTTTTAGATTCTAATATGTGCTTCTGTAAAATAATTCTTTTGTAGAAACTTATTCAAAAAGGTGCACACTCATTTTTAAAAAATTTGTTTGTTATCTGAATTTTATTTTTAAAAATTAAACCTTTGTGAAAAGCAGGTATTTCAGCCAGTATAAAATGAAATTATGGAGAGATTGGTAGCTAAGAGGGATAGAATGTTTTCACACTGTTAAGACATATTGCAACAAATATAATTTATGCTCTGAAATGCAGAAAGTTTTGAAAATTAATAAAGTCTAAAAGCATCAACTTATGCTGTGTATAAAGAAATGTTCATTAATCACTGTAATAGTGTTTGGGGAAATGAATATGCGTACCATTAAGTCTGATGCAATATTTTACATGGTATGGCATGATTGAGCAGCTGCTGAAGCAATTTAAGACATGGGATAAGGTTGGATATTGCCACCGCCCTGTAGCATCTCAGACATTTCCATGGGGCTTAGGTCTTGCCATACCAGTTGATAGATAGCCCTCACTGTTCAAACAATCCTGAACAATATCTTTTCAATGACATGTTCAGTTGTCATATATTAAAACAAATTTATCGCTGACCACACCATGGAAAAGGCCAATATAGGCATCAGAACTTTGTCAATTGTATTTTTGGATGGTCATAGTCCCAGTTTCAAGTCCATGTAAGGGTATGCAGCCATTGATTATGATGCCGAATCATACCATGATTTGCATGTAGGATATTACTTTATATTTGCTTTCTGATAAGCAATTCCACTCCCATACCAGATCAATTGTTGTCTACAGTCAGACCCAATACTGATTGTGCTTTTATTGGAGGAGATTGGAATAAATTTTAAAAAGTGAACAGTAATTCAAAATTAAACGAGAACTACAATAAAAATTTAATGCAACTTTTTGAAATGGTGATAATCAGTATATAATTTTAGAAGAAAAAATTTATTTTTCCCTAAATAATGTACTGAATATTTTAAGAAAAGAACATCGACATCTAAAATTTTCAGAAAAATTCAAGTTTCTTTTTGTCTTCAGATTTCATTCATTAATAAGCATTATAGTTTTAATAAAAAAAATTTTTTATCAGCTCCTCCCACCTATGCAGAATGTGTTGAAGGGTCTGTGGATATTGCAGATGATGATGATGACAATATAATTGGTGACACCAGATTTACTCCAATGTATGCTTATGTTCACAGCTATCATCACCAGCCTCCACCAGCTTATTCAGAGGTAAGCATGCATTACAAAAAAACATTTATGAACGTACAAGTTGTAATTTTGTTATGCTTCTAAATGATTGTTGATTTTTAAAGTATACATAATATGTATTTTAAAATCACACATTCAGTATTGAGAAAAATTTTGAAGGGTCAGAAAGAAAATCATAATGTAAAAAACCTTACAAGCATGCATCTGAGATTGTTTGAAATAAAATACATTTTAATTAGCTATAATTCATTAAGATATTGACTAATTTTTTTTCAAAAATGAAGTAATCTAATCGTATTACAGTTATATTCTGATTATGTAAAACTAAATGTACGTAGATCAGCAAAAAAATTAGCTGTACTCCTTCGTAAATATTTTCAGTGATGGGTTATTTTGATGAAACTTTGAGGCTACACTTTTTAAAATATTTATCTGTATCATATGGCATAGTGGGTTTAACACAACAATTAAAGTTTGATAATCAGCTATAAATATATTTCAGCAACTGCAAGTGGTATCAAATTTGAAATGTGTGCAATGATACATCTCTTGTGAGCATGACAATATGATAGCACTAAAATTTATTGACAGATACATGTAATGTGAAATGCTACATCACATCAATCTATTGAAATGTATTGCAACATGTTTGAGTAGAGACATACAGATACCTCTCAGGCTAAGCTCCAGGAAAGCCCTTCAACTGTGACAAATTCTGACATCGCTGCATGTCTAAATATAGGGTGGAGCATGGGAACTCCCTGTTTTAAAAATGCAATAAAGCACACCACATGTTTCATTGGTCTTTATTGTTATTTTCCGTCAACCACACAACATTGAATTTTTGAATTTACACGGTTTTAAACACAATGTTTGTTAAACATCGCCCTCCATTATCATTACACTGATACTGTTTATTTCGAAAACTTTGAGCCACCTTTTCAAGCATATCAACCGGGATATTGTCAGCTTCGGCTCAGATGTTTTTTAGTAGATCTTCAAGGGTCTTGAAGTGATGTTTGTAAACCAGGGACTTGAAATAAGCCCGCATGAATTAATCAGGAGAGGATAAATCAGGTGAGTGCACTGGCCAGTTTACGTCCCCTCACAAGGAGATCAGTCATTTGAGGAAGGCTGCTCTTAAGACACCCATGGAAACCCTGGAAGTGTGGATCGTGGCCCCATCTTGTTGTAACTACATGTTATCAAGATCCCTTCCTTGGAAAGCGGGTATGAATAATTATTGGATCGTTGTCACCAGTCTAAATCAACACACAAACTTGTTCTACATTTTCAAGTGTTTTAAATGGTCTTTGAAGGTCCTTTCCTTTCTTTGGAGACATTCCCCATTGCTCTGAAGGCATACATCCACATTAAAACACATTTCTAATCAGGAGAAATTCGTCTTTGTGAGAAATATCAAAGTAATGACAAAAGCACGCTGTATCTGCAACATAACCATTCAGAAATATGCCTCTCACAGCAAAGAGAGCCCTCGATCTCTATCAGTTAAATATTTGAGGGCTGAGATGGAGCTTACAAATATCCCACTCCATCCCTTCCACTGAACCCTTCCCCATGAACATCACTGTGACATGTTCAAAAAAGGAAGTTTCCGCTCCCCACCCTGTAAATGCATTCTTGAAAGCAGACACATAGCAGTTTATGGAATCTCAAATAATACATGTATTTCTGATGGAAGTATACATAAAATTATTAAAATATGTAATTTAAGTAATCTATATCCTGTTGCCTCAATGAGGGTCTTGAGCAAAAGAGCATGTAGGAAGTCTTTGAAGTGTATTAAATGTTTATACACAACAGAAAGAACGAATTTGACAAACTCTTGAAAGAGTTGTTTTTTTCTCACCTGAAAAGAACAATTTTCAGGGATACATTCCTCCCACTGGAATAAAATGTCCAATTCTTTCATCTGCTGAAAAGGTAGTACTGTCAGAATGTTAGTTGACCGTTCACCACAAAGCTTCCCTGTTGTTGGACTAAGAGACTTTATACTAAGAATGTAAAGAATGAGTGAATTGGGTTGTGCTAGTTTTCTGATTTCACATCCCTCTATTTCTGGAAAATCCTGGAAAAAATCATTCCTAAATCTAACTAACGATCAAAATTTTGTAAATTTAAAGCATATTTTAATTGACATCAATTATAATTATATAAAAGATGCATATAACCATTAAAATTTGATACTTATAATGTCTCAGTCAATAAAAGTACAAAATATATGTTTAATTATCTTTAAAGTGTGATTTGAGAAAACATAAGCAATTTATGCTTTTATCACTCAGCCTATCATTACATTAGTTATGATTAACCTTGCAGCAGAAAATGTTGTATGAGCTTCAGCTGGTGGAGAAATTGCTTTCAAATCCTCACCCAGTTTCATGTTTGAGGATCAATTTTCAGTTATTTTCAATCAATCCCAATTATTTTTCTCATGTTGCTACTAAGAGATAAATGTTAATAAATACTTGAAAAAGTATTTGCTGCTGGAGTAATGATCATATACATTAAAATATTAATTCTTGTATTTAAGATATTTTATTTGTGTCATTGAATGCTTTTTTATGGAATTGTTATATTTTTGTTACACAAATAAAATTAATGTAAGAATCTGACATAAACATTTGGTTAAAAGAATAATAAATGAGAAAAGTTGCAAGATTTTCTTAAAATGCTCTTCCCGAAACAGTTTGGGGAGGCTCATTCTTTTTTTCAAGCTGTTGTTTCCATTAAGTAATTTATAATGAAAACAAGTATCCAAACAAAAAATTTTAAATAACAAATTTAATAAATAGCAGTTTTAAGTATAGGTATTTATATTAGCAAAGTAAATTAAGATATCAGAATAGTCATGCTGATAGATTACAAAAGGATGTTCCTTTAAAAAAATACTTTTAGTTAACGAAGCGATTTTTGACTAGCAGACTGGAACTAATCAGTAAAAATATCAGGACAACTTTCCTACGACAAGCTGCAAAAATTCTGCCTTTCCTTGTGGGAGAATTACTCTTCTCTTATTACATTCACCCACTGCTGAAGGGTTCCAATGGGCATTTCTCTTGTGAGGAGTTCGACATTTGATGATCGCATAGTGAGTAGAGTCAAGCTAAATTTTATTAGGTTGAAATCACAATCAGTCATAATTAGCCACTGCTAGATTATTTCAAGCCCTATGTCGCTCCAGGAGATACAAATACTATGGATATTTTGTGATTTCCCAGGAACTTCGGATTCCTGGAAAGAAACCCTAGTTACTGCCTCTTCTTATTGTAAAACATGAGCACAATTGCAATTAAAATTTAAAAATTGATATCTTAGTAAACAATCAAAATGCATTCTGTTTCAACATCATTTTGCAAGATTGCATGCGGCCAAACAAACATGCAAACTTCTAAAAAAAATTTAAGGGGAAAATATAGGATCACCCACTTTATTGCTTAGACCTGTCACCTTAAAGTTAAGTATATCGTAAAGAAATGTTGAATGTGTGAAATTTTTGGATGCAAAAAAAAGGCATTGTAAAATTTTGATTGTTCAGTTTTTTGAAGCAATGTAACTAACTTTTTGATTGATTCTTGTATACATTTTATTAGTGTAGAAAATATGAGTATTGATTCTATCCAGCTGATTGATGGAAATTTAATTAATCCTCATATTTTTATAAATAAGTATTGCTGTAAATTTCTGTAATTAATATGATATACACATACTATATACTCACATATGATAGTATTTATGAGTATTATTAAGGTATTGAATGATCATGACTTATAAAGGGAAATTTAAGCTAGATTTGCGACATTTTATTTATATCAATGTATAATAATGATAGGTTAATTTTGTAATTGCAAGCATTAAATTCTTAATTCTATGGTATTCTTAAGCTGATCAGGGGTAACATTCTTTATAGTATTAAATCATTTTTTAACTTAATTTTACACTGTATTTAATTTTTAGTTTTGAAATCCAAGGCTTGTGCATCTCTAAAAATAATTTCTAATTTTATCAGGATGTATTTATGTATTACTATATCTATGTATTTATTATATATTACTCAAATCATTTCCATTCAGGATAGGGAAATGTTTTCTTATATCACTGAAAAATTTAAATGGGAATTTGTCTTAATGATTCATTTATTTTTTTTCAGATTGATCCACAAAATAGACCACCTTACAGTTACAGCTCGGAAATCAGATGAAATTAAGCTTTATTTTTTTAAAAGAAAAAAAATTCAAATTAATGCAGAGCCTTCTTTGTGAATTCTGTATTCACTTCAAGGTGGTGGTGGATTTAATGGATGATTGTATTTAAAGAATACAAATGATGCATTTTCATAATGCTAATTATCTTTAAAAAATATTTTTATGTGTTGTGGGTGTGAAGCTTGATTTAATTTAGTGTGATGCTTATATTTTATGATATTTTGTTTCAGTATATTTATACTTTGCTTGCAATGCATTAAAAAGATTTTACTAAGAAATAAATTTGCATCAATACTGTTTCTTTAATTTCACTCATTTAGTATGTTACTTTAAGTTTTGATTTGTTTGATTGTAAAAAAACACGCATTGCTAAATTATAGTATTCTTGTATTATCAGTTGAATTTATACAAGTAAAAGATGCAATTAACTTATCAATTTCATTATTACTAGCCCTTAGTAATATTTTCTACTCCAAGGAAAGTAGTGCTGTCATTTTTTATATCATTTCATGTGTATACAGTGGAACCTTGCTCAGTCAGCATATTTTGTTCTAGAATCTTACTTTCAATGGGAAACACTCATTGAGCAAAACATTTTTTCCTATATAAATCAGTGTAAAATATGACAATGTGTGTTCTGAGCTGTAAAAATACCCAAAAAAATTGTGAATCATATTTATCTTTTCATGTACTGCTCAAATGAACTAACCTGTAATGTGAATTTGATATGCAGAAAGTGAATTTGAAATAAATATTAAAAATTAAAATAATTAGTTTATTAACAATAATACATTCATAAATCTTTTTACTTGAAAGCTTTCTAGAGAGATTTGCCTTCAATGACTTCAAAATTCGTTTAAAATGTGACACTGTATTAACATTGAATAAACTTTTAGTGCACTGACCCATTGCCTTGTTAGGAGGATTAATTCACAATGTGTGATGCAAGAGTTTCTTCATTCCTGTAATTGTGCCAGAATATTGTGCCTTTGTAGTTGCCTCCTCCACAACTTCTTGCTGTGAAACACAATATAAAATTTATGTCTTCAGTGGCTTCGTTTTAGGCTGTGCACTACCTCTAGCTCCTCAGCATCATTATCAACCTTTTGTATCAAGGCTTTGACCAAAGTCATAACCTTATTGACCTCGGGAACTGTATTAAATCTCTCAAAATCACATTCAACAATAATCTCTGGCTAATGCTTCTTCCAAATTCAAAGAAGGATTCTCTTGGTAACCCACCTGCATTATTTGCACACATCTCCATTACCTACTTGGGGAGTAAAAATTCTGCTATTTCTTGTTTTCTTTTTTTTTCCACTTTTAGTTCTGGGTTCTTGATAGTATCAAAGGTTAGTCAACCAGATTGTGTTTCATCTCTGTTCTCCCCAGTTTGTTTACTTTTATTCACCTCTCCTATACATTTCAACTTTTGGTTCTTCGATTCTGAGTGCCCCCTTCCTTTAACTTCAACATAGCATATGTGCTTGATCTGAATAGTTTCCTTTAATATTTTTCACCGACAGATAAAAAGAAGCTTCACCATTATATACTCCCCATTCATTTATACTCTTTAAGTTGGTCAGTTTTTAAAATTTTGCTCATTATATGAGGTGCTTGTTAAGCAAGATTCTACTGTATATCTATATTGATTAAAATATAGTCTGTATAAAAAAAAGTTGATTTTGTTTTGCTCTTGAATGTATATATACAGTAACTGTATTAGAAAAAAAGAGAAAAAAAACTTTTTTTATCTTCATTTGGTTTTGTACTTTTTTTGTTTTTTGGGTTCGTTATAGTTAAAAAAATTTGACTTAGTCTTTATAGTCCTAACCAGTGGCGTAACGTGCACCCCCGCACTGGGGGGGGGGGGGCAAAGCCTGACTGATGCTGTAAACGTAGATTTTCTCAAAATTCGATTCACATTTTTTAAAAAATCGAATTTTTAAGCGATTTTCCAATCAGCGATCAAACGTTATTCATTGTCAAAACTTTCATACGCTCATTAGATATCTTTAATCCTATAGCCAAATCAAAAAACTGTTTTTTTCTTTAGCTGTAATCCAGGCGACGAGAGATACTTTTCTGAAGTTGGTTTTCTTTGTAAACCTAAATTACTAACAAATAAAAGAAATGTTAGACGGAGAATCGGATAAAATGCTAGGAAGATACAAAAATTTAACACACTTATCATCAAGGTATACATTACATTAGCAGTAGGGAGGGGGGGGGAGACATGATTTACTTTATAAGAAGCAGCAGAAATAATTATTGGCGTCTTTATTCCCCCCCCCCCTGTATGTGTTTCAACTTCATTTAGCAAAGTCGTAAATAACGTACATATGTTATGCTTTTTTCAAGTAAAAATAGTATTACGAATGGAAAGCATAGAGAGCATTTGATGATAGATTTATGAGTATTCAATCAAATGAAGCATAATGAGAAGAAAGCATAATGGAATGTATCAGTTTTTTATTTCATTTTCATGAAATCATTTTTGCTTCATACAAAGAACTCTCTTTATTAAAAGTTGCAGTATTTACACTAGAATATAATCGAACTTAGGTCTTCATCCCGGGATTCAGAAATGAAGAATCGGGTATAAGTGATACTTTTTTTCTTTCGTAAGAATTTTAAATCTAAAATTATTTTATAGTGTTCGTGTCTTTCTTAGTGTTCGTTCTTATTCAAGATACCAGGTTATTTATCGTTAGAGATTTCCAGTTTTAATACATATTATAAATACTCTCTAATGTTATATATTATTTACTTCGTTTTCTCAGACTCCGGTTGATTTTGTATTCAGTTAAAAGTTTGATATTAAATATTTTTACTTGATGTATAAAGGTACATTATGTTATGGTTTGATTTCAATGCTATGAAAGCAAACAGAGTTTACTTTTGTCATTTTGAAAACTTGAAAAAGGCTAAATATAATATTTTTTTTAAAAATTTCAATTTCGGTTTACAAAATTTGTTTCATTGTTGTATATATATACGATCCAGTTTGGGGCCCAAGACCTGACCTTGCGGGGGCCCAATTATTTTCCGTTACGCCACTGGTCCTAACTCTTTCATACTCAGTTGTATTGAATTGTAACTAGTTAGGATTGTAAATCAGTTAAAATTCTTCCAAAATTAATTATTTAGAATACATTTATTAGAACAATTGCTCTTGTGCATGTAAAACAAAAAATGAATTAATGTAATACATTGCAGAGGTCACTTTATAAATTTTATTATTTAAATATAATATAAGTTGCCTGCATTAGTGAATAAAAAAAAGGGGAAATTTGGAGAAACTGACTGGCTTAAACATTCTAATAAGCAATTTTTTTAAAAAAAAATGTTTTTGTATTTTTGGAAGTTTTATATACGATTTAAAGATTATAATTATTAAAAGTTGTATCACTGCTTTTTTAGTGAATTTATGTGTATCATATTGAAGTGGGAGTTCATATTTACATATAGTCCCTTTTTTAGTAATATGTAGTTATTTGAAGGATAAAATTGGGTGCTACATCACTTATTAGTAAGTGTTTGCCTTTTTATTATTTTTTCCTATCTTACAAATGGATTTTGAATTATTTGAGGTGTGTAAAAGCTTTCTGTGTTACAACTTATTTATTATTTATGCAGAAGTCTCAGCATTCAAAAATTTTCATCTCTGGAATAAAAGAATTAAGAGTACATAAATTACCTCAGTAACAAGGTTTTTGTGATTTTATTCAATATTGTAATTTCTTATCAAATTTTGAATTCTGAGATTTCCCTGGAATATTCTTTATTGGGAAATCTGTTTTTTGTGCATAAAAGTTTTTCTTCTACTATGAGGAAATGTAACTTCAAATTTTAATCTAGTTTTCTTTTTCTGGGTGGTTAAGAAGTGTCATTGTTTGCTAAAAAAGGTTTTTCTGTAAGAGACTATTATAGGAGTTATTTATTTAATTGGGTTTTATACATTTTTATTTAACTTTGTGTCTTAATTGATATTATATTTACCAATAAAATACTGTTTTATGCTTCAACCAAGTGTGTAATAAATTTTATTTTTTAAATTTATTTAGAAAATATTTTATGTATTACAGACTTTTGTGTGTTGTTAGAATTCATTTAATTTTTAATCATAATATTGTACATGAGTTTGTAAAAAGCTAAAGGGGCTAATGTGTTCAATTTATTGTTATAGATATTTCATTTACTTTGTCAAATTTTTCATTTTATGATTTTTTAATATATTAATAGTTGAATAGTGTTGGTTTAGTGCACAGATATGTGCTTTGGATTTGTTGTTTATCCTTTCTCATTCTTTGTATATGTATTAAATTACATTTTTATTTATGAATTCATGATGTTAGTAAAAATGAATAATTAAATCCAAATGGTATAGAATTGTCTCCATGATATCAGAAATGTGTACTTAATTCTGCCCTTTTTGCAGTAAAAGTATTATTTTAAGTTTAGGTAAGATAAAAATGTTCAAAATATTTTATTTATTTATTTTCTGAAAGAATGCATATATTGATTTAGTTGTGGATATTCTTTTTATGCTTAAGGGTTTATATTAAGCACATTATACTTTTTCCATCCTAGTTAAACATGTAGTTACTATTTATTCATTATGAATCTTCATTTTACAAGTTATTAATGAATTATATGGATGTTAGAATACTTTCTTTGTCTCTCTTTTTTTTTTTTTATTTGTTGAAGTGAATTCATAGTCTGGTATATTTTCTAATCCTGATCTGATTTGTATCTGTGTTAAACTATATGCATGCTAGTCATCAACCATGTTCATGTTATAATATTCGAAACATGATTGATTAAGTATTTATGTATTAAAATCTAAAAAAAATTTCCTTTATACATGAAATATTCATTTAATACTATTTTTACAGCATAGATTTATATCAAAATTAAAAATGCATGTAGTTAAAGGATCCTTGCATTTAATTCTCAACATTTAATCTGCAAACTCGTTTTTTTTTTTAATATGATGTAAATTATGGAATTTAAATAAAATAAAACCATATCAGTTTCTTTTATTCTGTAGTTGGTTTCTCTACTATGGTTTTTTTTCACTGTAATAATCATTAAATCAAATTTGAATTGCTGTTAACATTTTTATCAGTATTATAGTGGAAGCTAAAAATAAAATCAACTTGTAAGTGTTTTAGGATGCGAATATTTTTTTTCCATTTTGTGAAATGTAACATGATTAAAAACTGTTAAAGTATAGCTTCTAAAGTAAGCAATTATTCAAATAGCTATATTGTATAAACTTAATATTGATATGAATTATCTTAATTTTTGAGCACCTATTTTTCCTTTTTAATGATTTGTGTTTCAATTCTATATGTTGTATATTCAATAGTCACCTCAAATCTAGTCATTGAATGAGGAAATAACTTGATAAATTGTTTTGAGTTTTATTCAATAAAATATTTATTTTCAATTAATTGATAATGTTTCATAATTTATTTTAAAAAATACCAATTTGAATATGTTTTTCCTTATACTCAAATTTATAATGTGGGGAAAAAAATCTTTGAAATGTTTTTTTTTATCCTGTAGTAATTTGCATGAATTTTTCTTGAATTCGATTTTTACCCTAATAATCTGACAAGCACTCTTACAATTCATTTTCATCATGCAGTTTATTGTATAAGTTATCTCAGAATGCTGACATTTACTTTCAGACACATTTGGTATTTTGGATAAAAATGATATTTTTCCAAAGTATTTAAAATTTTGTTATGTATTTTATATATATATATGAAATTCTTATTATTGGTTTGCATTTTATATAATCTTTGAATTTACACTTTTTTTTTCATTTAGTGTCTTATTTATTAAATTGTAGTTCTGAAACTCAAACATGAGATTTTTAAAAGATTTAGATTATATTCTATGTTGAATGTATAGTTTTGTATTTGTGAGTAGATTTTATTACCTAGTCACTGTTTACAAATTTCCCTATTTTATGCATTTAATTTATAAAATCATTTTTTTTTCTCACGTTAAAAATAAAAGTATTGTTTTAGTTATTTGCTCTGTTGATTTTCTTCTTCTATGCATTTTATAAAGAATTTTAATGCACAATTTTTTTATTCTTCTGTTTGAAATTCAAATTCCCTTAGACTTAGATATTTTGCACCTGATAATGCAATATCGAATTTTAATAGTGTAAGATATATCCATACAGGCATATGTATAGGTGGTACTCATCTTAGATGGTACAAAATGAAGGGGTGGGGACTTATATCAGTTCTGAGAAAAATAAAAATCATATCCTTTGGTTGAGTCATGACTTGGAAATTTTTTAAAATGGGAAAAATTGACACCCTCCATCATATCATAAGGTACTGTGACCACAAATTTCACTGTTTTAGAGTGATGTTTTCACAAACATCTTAAATAGTCATGCTATTTGGGCAAAACACTTTTCTGGTTTAGTTTGTTTGAGAAAAGAATGACACCTAACTTTGACTGTCCATAAAAAATATATATTGCATTCCCCTGGAAAGTTAATCAAAAAATGACCCATTTCGTTGAGATTCCAAAATGATACTTGACACTTTTAAATCCATAACATTTATTAATTTTTTATTATTATTATTTTACAAAATGATTTTATTTCAAAAACTTAGGTGTGCAACTCAAATTAAGCAATAAATTTTAAATAAAACATAAACAATTTTATAATACCTACTTTAATGAATTAAACCTTCAAAGTATTTGCCTTCTAGGTTCTTTTAAACCAATCAAAAATGCAAACAAACTGCGGCAAAGGATTGCCAAAGCAGTGGAAGAAATAAATTTAGTTACTCATGACTGACTTATCAAGTGATCATTCTTAAAAAAATGTAAGCCTGCATTCATGTTAAAGGCAAATACTTCGAAAATTTAATTCATTAAAGTATTCAAAAATGTTTTCCATTTTTTTTATGTGTTGCTTAATTTGATTTACACACTTAAGATTGTGTCTATAGTAAAAAAGATCGGCAATAATTGTAATGGATAGAAAAGTAGGAAGTGTTGTACCATTTTGAAATCTTATCTAAATGTGTCTTTTGAAATTTCTTTGAACTATAGTATTGGAAGTATGTGATATTTTTCTTTTTATGAAGAGTCAGTTAAATGACATCCTTTTTTAAAACTTTGTTAATTTTAACAAACAACCAAAGTTTTTTGCTTGATTTGTAATTTGAACAAATAGCACGGCCATGTTAAATTGCATTACAAAAAAATCACTGTGAAATTTATGGGAATTTTCCAGATTTTCAAAATATGCTAGTCATTGCTTAACTTAAGTGATATAGTATTTGTTTTTATTTTCCCCAGAACTGATAAGGACCCCTCCCCTCTTTCACTTGTTGACCTCATGACGTGGAGTTTCTGGACACTGTATATATAGGAGAAAAGAGACGAATTAGACCTAGACTTAAAATTTGGCATGCTTGTTCCTTTTGTTGAGTAGAGATCCGCTAAAAAAGGTTTTGTGTGTGCGGAAATCCGCATCCTAAGGGGTTACAGGAGCGTTATGTATAAAAAAAATTCCTTATCTGTACAAGTAAATAAAATTGAAGTGTCTGTTTGTAATTTCAAATTAGCAGCTTTTTACTAAATGCATTTAAAGGTATATACGGTACGTATATCAAAAATTCAATTTTTAAAATTTTTGTCTGTCTGTTTGCTCCGGCTAATCTCGGAAACGGCTGGTCCGATTTTAAAAATTATTTCACCAATGGAAAGCTACATTATCGGCGAGTAACATAAGGTATATTTTATCTCCATATTCCTTCGGGAACTATGCGAGTAAAACCGTGGGACGTTGTCTACTCCCCGCCAAGTTGGTGCAAAATTATGCATTTGGTCAATGGAAATTTTAATAAAAATTGTCTCACATTTGTAACAAATAACTAAAACATAGTGTAATTTAGCATCTTTACAAAAAGCAATTTTTTAAATGGTTTTTTATTAAACGTCTAACGTTTATTACGTTACGTTTGTTAAATGTCAAACTCAAACTTTGAGAAATATCGCCAAGTTGGCTAAGAAGTTCCCTATTCCGACAATCCCAGATATTTTAATGCAAATTTTCTACCACTTTTTAAAGAGGGAAACAAAATAAAGTTTTAGCGAATTGCGCGCGCGCGTGATATTGAAAACTCTATGGTAATAATGGACTAAATTCATGTGACGTCATAATCACATGTGAATGGCAAACCACGTGTTTTTAGCCAATCAAGTTCAAAAACACATGTGACGTCATAGTCACGATAAATGCAATTATCTATTTTCAGTAAATCAGTTCATGCACTTCGTTGTTGCCAAATTACGCTTTTTACAGAAACTTTTTTTTAAAAATTAATATTTGTCACTTTATTAAAAGTACATGTATAAAACAAGACTTTTTTTCTTTTATTTTAAAATCTTTTTGCAGTAATTTCTTTTTATAACTCTTGAGCATCTTTACCCAACTATGCAATTTGAAATTTTACCTAAGTTTTACAAATAGAATAAAAGGTACAAGCTATAGTTTAATGTCCGTTTTGAATTCAATGCAGAACACGTGTTTATATTTATCATGTGACCGTCATGAATTTAATCCATTGACAGTTTCACAAAAAATTTTGATTTATCGAATATTTATTACTTTGAATTTTTTTTAACCTAAATATACAATATTCATATTTACTTTCACTTATATTGAAAAAAAATTTTACTTATACTGTGAACCTAGATATTTTACATGAAGGTATTACTTTGAAGATATACTAGATATTTTACTTGGAGGTATTACTTTGATGATATACTAGATATAACTATGGAGGAAGCCCATACAATGTCACTCGCTGAATAAAATTAGGGGGCTTTACGCAATACTTATTTCATTTTCGGTCTTTCTAATCCTCAAACCTTTTGGAATAAGTATAAAGATATAAGGCGGAAGATATTTTGCGACGATTGCAGCAAGTACAAGCAAATCTGCCTTTCAATGAACACATCTACAACGAAACGCAATAAAGGTTTTCAGAATGGTTGGGAAGAAGTTTCATGATTTTGGAATTATTAGTCCGTGACGTGTCGACGGAAATGGCTTCGATCATGAAATTACTTGAGAATTAAACTACGATTTTATAGCATTGCAACATCAAGGAACAGAATTTATCCCTCAATTGACTAAAGAACAAAGTCACGTTTTCCAACAAGTGTTTCGCAAAAATAGGATCCGGCAGTGGTGCACTCTTTTTTTCTCAACGCCCCTGGAGGAACCGGAAAAACGTTTTTGCTAAACTTATTATTAATGACCATCAGAAAAATCCAGAAGATAGCAGTTGATATGGCTTCTTCTGGTATAGCCGCGACTTTACTGACCAACGGTCGTACTGCATATTCCGTTTTTAAATTATCGCTTAATCTTGCATTTGAAGGTTCACTCATCTGAAATTTCAGAAAAAATAGCTCTCAAGGCAGGATGCTTCCACAATGTAAGCTTTTATTGTGGGATGAAAGTGCGATGTCCCACAAGAAAGCTATAGAAGCGTTAAATCGGACTCTTCAGGATTTACGAGATAGTACAGATATTACAGGAGGAATGGTAGCTTTATTATATATTGGTTGGTGAATTTTGAAAAACTGTCCCTGTAATCCAGAGGGGTCTCTAATAAATCATCAAGCTTATGGGCAAAAGCTGAAAAATTCAGTCTGAAAACGAATATGAGAGTGTATCTTCATAATGACATAGATTCGGAACTTTATGCAGAGACGCAATTCAAAATCGGTTACGGATGTTTGGACACAAATGCTGGAGGTTATATTTTACTTCCAGAGAATTTTGTAATGTAGAAGAAAATGATGTAAATTTTATTGCTCAAATTTACTCGGGCTTGTAACAAAATTTAAATTGGGATCTCGGTGGTTGCGCGCAAAATCACTATTGGCGCCTAACAATGACATTGTCCATAAAATCAACATTAAAGATTTAAACGACGTGCGATGGAGGGGGGGGGGATGAAAAAATATTTATCAATGAATACAATCATGGATAAAGAACAAAGTACTTCATATTCCACGGAGTTCTTAAATTCACTTGAACTTTCGGGTGTACCCTCAATAAACGTCAATTAGAACTACATGTACCAATTTTACTTATGTAAAATCTCGATGGTCCTTGACTATGTAAAGGAACGAGGCTTTCAATCACAAAACTGATGCAGAATACACTTGGTGCCAATATTTTAACATATGTCATGAAAAAGGATAGTGTTATCATACCTCGAATTCCAAGTGTCGTAAAAATAAAAAGTTTCTTGTATTGAAAATTAATACCCCAAACTATTAATACTGCTAAATCTCATTTATTTCACAAATTAACATGCCAACTAGAGTCCAAGACTCACCTAGTTATAAACAAGTTTTTCATGGAATACTGTTAATTAAACAAAACAGAACGAGCACTTCCTTGTTGCCACAGCGTACAAAATAATATACTTTTTCAATATCGTTCAGTTCACGGTGACAAAAAACTAAACAATGATAAATAAATTCACGTAAACAAAATAAATTTAAATAATTGTTTTGCTTTTAACATAATAAACTGAAATTTATAAAGTGGATCTCACATCCTCCCACCTTGAGATGTGGAAGTCCCACAGCGCAACAACTATATTAGAGATCCAGCCTTTCGGGAATTTTAACAGTCCGTCCTAGTCTTGTCTTGTTTTGAACAACTGCGTAGTCGATGGAGTTGTCGTCAGAACACTTAGGAATAGCATTCTTCATAGAGGCGATTTTTGTAGGTAATGCAATTTTGTCAGGTGGAAAACACGAATCAATAGAAGAGATCTCCAAAGGGAAGACGCGCTGAATTGGACGCAGAATTTCTCCGCGAGAAATTCTAAGTTTAATGAGTCGACACACACCGTCTTTACCCTGGCAGAATTTCTGTCACTTTCCCCAGTGGACAGTCGATTCGATTGGCGTTGTCACTTTTTATGAGAACAATGTCCCCGGGAGTTATCATCGAGTTCTAGTCTTTTCCGGCCTCCTTATCAAAGATCCAAGCTATTCGGACCTGAACCTCTTTCGAATGTCCTTCTGCAAAGCTAACCTGTATTTGACACGATGGTTGAGACTTTTATGATCTGCCGCATCACAGTCTGGAACACCAGAGTTTTTGATATCCTGAAGAAACATCGAAGGGGTAAGTGGAACAAATTCTGTGTCACACTCGTCGATGTAAGTCAAAGGGCGTGAGTTGATTACAGATTCACAATCACAAATAACTGTTGCCAACTCCTCAAATGCCAAACTTGCTCTTCCAAGTATTCTTCTGAAAAGACTTTTAAGAATACCAATTAGTCTCTCCCACCAAGGTGAAGAAGGGGGATTAAATTTCCCCTTAATTGGCGAAAAGCATTGTCGCTACAAATGTGGCCCCAATCTAAACTTCTAAGCAAATTGGAAGCTCCGACAAAATTAGTGCCATTATCACAGTACATGTTTTCACATCGGCCTCTCCGAGCTATAAATCGCCGTAGAGCTAGCAAAAAGCTTTCGGTCGATAGCGATGAAACAAGCTCTAAGTGGACAGTTCTATATACGGCGCATGTAAAAATGCATACCCACGCCTTCTTTCCATCTTTTAAAAATAAAGGTCCCGCCAGGTCAATTCCACAGATCTCGAACACGTTTGCCTGTCGTATTCGATCTTCAGGGAAAGGAGCAGATACAACATTTAGAAGAAAATCTTTTGCAAACGACACATTTTGAGATAACAGAGCGCACTGTTTTTCTTCCACTCAAAATCCAAAAATGTTCTCTCAAAATATTAAGCAAAATTTGAGTTCAAGCATTGATTATTTTTGATATGGTGAGAAAATATTAGTCTTTCGACAACTTTACGATTGGACGGGAGAACAGCTGGTTCCCTAAAATCTTCTGTATCCTGATGGAAAATTATTTTCGTCTTGAGTCGTATTATTGCATCGGCATCCTAATACGCACTCAAAGTTTTTAGTTTTGCATCATGCTCGTACACACAAAAGATTCCAACTGGACCAATTGTATCACTTGTTTCTCTGCTGCCCTGTATTCTTCAGCATCCAAACTTCCCTTTTTCCTTAGCTGAACATCGCATCTGCAGCTCTTTACAAATCTCAAAATCCATCCCACTAACTTCACAATGCTTTCATATTTTGAAAAGCGCTGATAAAACCAGCCTGCAGAGAAATCTTGATTTACAGACACCAAAGCTAATATTATGCTTTTCCTTTTCTCTTTTAGTGGTATCTCATCTTCATCAAACTCATATTCATTGCATGGCCCTTCGTCTTCAAATAAAGTAAGCTATTTTGGCCCCTTCCATCATCTAGTTTTCACTAAAATACTTGCTTTGCATCCTCGATAGGGTAAATCAGCTGGATTTTCAAATCCAGAAATATGACGCCAAGAAAAAGCTTGGCTAATATTCCGTATTTCTTGGACTCTGTTATTCACGAAAATAGATCAATTTTCATCTTTAATGATCCAGGTAAGAACGGTAGTGGAATCACTCCAATAAAAACATCTAATATCCGTCCATCCAAGAGCATCCAACACAGATTTCGTTAATCTTTCTCCCACAAATGCAGCAAGAAGCTCTAATCTTGGAATTGTAGCAACTTTCAGAGGAGATATTCGTGATCTCGAGGCTAAAAGATGCACCTTTCCACATTCTCCCTCTTGTACAAGATACGTAACGGCGGCATATGCATCTCTACTTGCGTCACAAAAGGTATGAATGGAGAAGTTCTTCATATTTTCTGGATTAACGTTGATCCAGCAAGGAACGGTTACTTTTTCCAATACTTTTAGTTCCCTAAACCATTGTAAAAATTCTTGTCGAAGGGATCCAGTGATTTCTTCGTCCCATTCCAACGATAATTTCCAGGTTTTTTGTAGCATAATTTTAGGACAAAGCATTACAGGAGATTCAAATCCAAATGGATCAAACACTTTGTGAGTAACCGCTAATATCGTACGTTTAGTAATGTCGACATTTACTTCTTTCAACCAGCTGATATTTAGCGAAAAACAGTCTTCAATTTTATTCCATTGAAGGCCTAACAGATCTGTTTTGAAGGATCTTCGATCCTCCGTTAGGAAGATTCCCAATCCCGCAGAATGAAACCACCTTTTTTTAATAACTCATTAGAAACACTTATCACTCGCTGCAAATCTAATTCACTGTGGACGCTGGTTACAAGATTGTCCACATAAAAACTCTTCAAAAGACAACTAGTTACAAAAGGATCAACGTCAGTATTTTGTTCAAGATGATACTTCAATACAGCTCCTAGTAGAAAAGGACTGCTGCGAACGCCAAAAACTACTCTGGTATGCCGAAAAAACCTGTAGTCTTTGCAAGCCTTATTTGTCCACCATAGAAATCTCAAGAAGTCTCTGTCTTCTCTACAGAGGCTAATTTGCAAAAAGGCTTTCTTTATGTCTGCGATTACACCAATCTTCTTTTCTCGAAAACGCAGCAAAATATCAGGAATGAGCTCAATCAAGTTTGGACCACTATGAAAGGAGTCATTTAGTGACGGATGTCCTTTGAGTCGAGCAGGTGCATCAAAAACCGGACGAATAGGAGTTGTCTTACTAACTTTGATAACAGGTCTGTGAGGTAGATAATTAGCAGGCAAATCTTTCTCTTCAATTGGTACTTCTTCGATAATTCCTTCACGCAGCCATTCGGAAAATATGCCCTCATAACTATCGTACAAATTTTCATGAAATAACTTTTTGGTTGTGGTGTCTAACCTTCTTTTAGTTGCTCAAAATTATCAGGTAAATGCACACAGCTATCTAACCAAGGCAAATGAACTTCATAGCGATTATCTTCATTGTACCTAACAGTTTGAAGACAATTTTCAGTAGTCAAATCCTCTTGCTCTTTTTTAGACAGCTTTTCAATAGGATCCTTGATTCCAATAGAATCTAGTTTCCAGAAGTCCGAAATGTCAAACTCTTTAGCGAAAAATGATGTCACTAACATGGCATTGCTTGTAGTAACTTTACTATCAGGAACTTTCTCTAACAAAGTCCACCCCAGCAAAGTCTCAATGGCTACTAATCCGAATGGTAAGACCCTACGCCAGGGGTGGCCAACCTTTTTGGGAAGCATGCCACAATCTGATAAAAAAAAGTTACGCGTGCCACTTCCAACTTCTCTACCAAACTAAAAAATATACAAAAAGTGAAAAAATTTTACTTATAGGCATATTATGGGTTATTTACACCAAAAACATTTTTTAAAATGCAAGTTTTATATAGTGAAATGTAAAAAAATAATAAAAAATAAATGGTATAACAAATGAAACAAAAGTATAAACTTATATATTTTATTGTTGATAAATTTTTAGAGGATCAATCAGTTACAAAATAAAAATAAGCAACTCGAAACATTTAATTTTAAATGATTATTAAGCAGTCAGTACTTTCTTAACGTGGTTTTTGAATTTGTAGTTTTTTTACTGAATCATCTATATTTGGATTAGTTCGTGAAGTGCTAACACAATTAGGTATTTCAGGTGCATATCAGTTAATTTTGAGCGATATTTTGATTTAATCACGTTCTAACAGAAAACATTTCTTCACAAACATATGTTGATCCAAACCTAACACAATATCTGACCGCTAAATCATGTAAATTTGGAAAATTGCTTAATGGCACAAATTTCCAAAATTCGATGTAATTCGGATCATTTGCGTTTAAAATAATTTCCTTATATTTTTTTCCAGGGTAATATTGTGCTATAGGTCAATAATTTCAATTTGTACCTGAGGTGGGTAACAATTAATGTCTTGAAGAGAAATCGAAAAGAATTAGTGAAAAGTTCAGTATTTTTGTTATCTTTAAAATCCTCAAACCTGGCACTGAAAGAATCCTGCAAAATGGATATTAAATTTTTAAATCTATCATAGTTCGGAACATTACTAACTTTGGCAGATAATTCCTGCAAGTGTGAATGGGAAAAGAGTTAATTTTTTCTCTACGAAATCCAGACAATAAAAAAGTTTGTTCACAAAAAAAAAGATGTATGACCAACTAGGGTAGGAAAAACACAATTTTTTCCCTGTAATCTTAAATTTAAATTGCTTAAATGTTCCATTTTATCGGTAAGAAAAGCTAAATTCCACAGCTAATTTTCACTCCTGAGGAGCGAGCATTCTCTGGGCAGTTCATCGTTTTCTTCCAGATATTCTAAAACACAATCCCTCAATTCCAAATCTCGCACTGCCTTTCGAAAACCAGCGCACACTACAATGAAGAGGTAACTCGCCATTTTCTTCCGTTTCTTCAGGAAAAAGCGTACGAAATCTTCATCGATTCAGAGCACGAGCTCGTATTTTGTTGATACAGCGCACGCACCACGGGGTTAACAACGAAACACTAGTTTAAGACCTTGGCACAAAGAGCTTCTTGATGAATATAATAAAATGATACTTGAAAACTTTTCTTCCCAAATAATTTTCAAGCAATGCAACAAAATCTTTTATTTTGCCACTCATGCAAGGCGTTCCATCTGTGCAAACACTGTCTATAATTTTGTCCATTCTTCTTTGTTAACTTCAATTACATTTTCAAGTTCCTCAAAAATGTCTTCACCTGCTAGTTGGCGCAAATCAAGTTCTTCCACAATATCAAAATTAATGTTCGTGTAACGCACAAAGATGCTGAACTACGCATTGTGTCTGTGATATCACAGCTTTCATCCAAAGTTAATGAAAAATATTTGCAATTTTGAAGTCCAGGGACAATTTGTGTTCCAACATCCTGGCCCATGTCATCCATATGACGCTTGACGGTATTTTTAGGCAAAGTTATTTTATCTACCATATTTTTGACATTCAGAACACTGACATTTTGGACGAAAATTAAAAGGCTACTTTTTTTTAACACGCTTTTATAAGTTTCACTTGCATGTAACGGAATCTTATAACTCGATTTTTACCTACTTAAAAAGATCGGATTCATTCGAAATTTCGCACACTTGTCAAGGACCGATGACAATACAATAATTTCATAATTTTGTTCCATTGTCCTTTTCAGGATCGTCAGGAATAAGGATAATCAGATTTGGCGACAAATCCATATATCACGTCCAGATTTGGCGACTTATTGCATATATCATTTTTAAATTTGGCGACTAGTTCCATATATCATTTTTAAATTTGGCGACTAGTTCCATATACCATTTTCAGACATGGCGACTAATTTCCTACATCATTTCCAGATTTGGCGACTAAAAGAATAAGGTGTAACCCTAAAGTGTTTTGAATTTAACGCTAATTATATATGCAAGTATAAAATAAACTTGCGGTTAAAAGAAATAAAACAAACAAAAGAAGTGTTCTATATCTGAGAAAGGGGAGGGTGGGTGGGTGTTAGCAATTTCTAACCATAATATAAATATTTTTCTGAAAATGAAAATAAAAAAAGGGCTCGAGCATGTGAAAAAAAATAATTTGCGTTCTAACTGCTAAATATTTTTTTTTTTTTATATAAAGCAATACGCTTAGAAATGATGATACGAATTAACATGAAAGGAACGCGTTTAAAAGGTGAAAAAACGATTGATACTTAATATTACCATGTTTTTAATAACTCGCTTTTTCTTTAATGTCTATCCGGGTGGAATTTTGTAATTGATTTAAACTGTGTGACTTTCCGAGGAGCTAGAGACTTGAAATTCGGACTATAGCTCGGAAGTGGTTGACAATGCATGAAAATGGGGAAAAAGAAAACAAAAACAAAAAGGAGGAATTTTATAATATTTAATCCGTAAAAAAACATGATACATTAAAAAATTTTGTAATTCGAACTTTTTCTTCTTTACACACTTTTATTTGTTTGACCTGTTCAAAAGAGACGGAATCTAATATAACGATCCGAGGCCTCGTAAACGGAGAGAATAAATACACTTCAGACCCGTTAATTAATATCCATTGAAGAGAAAGACTAATTCCACAGCCACGTAATTCCAGCTTCAAATATCAAACTCAAGGATAAATTCAACAATGAATAAATGATAGTTTAAAAAACTAAAAAACACGCTTTTATTGTAGTTCGAACTAAAAAATGAAAAATAAATTATAGTTTGAAAAAAAACTAAAAAACACGCTTTTATACTGAATCGAACTAAAAAGTAAAAAAAAAATTCTTAATAAAGAATAAAATGATTATAACGAGAAAATGAATGTCATTGGGGTAAAAGCGTGGGGTGTTCTATAAATGTATTAATTGTTATAATTTCTAACTTCTATTCTGAAAAGCTGAATTAGTGTAAAAATTTAGTACAAAGCACCCCACGCTTTTACCACAATGGCATTCATTTTCTCGTTAATCATTTTATTCTTTATTAAGAATTTTTTTTTTACTTTTTAGTTCGATTCAGTATAAAAGCGTGTTTTTTAGTTTTTTTTCAAACTATAATTTATTTATTATCTCCTCTCCTTCAGAATATGGTTTACTCATGCGGGCTAATAACAAAGAAATTTCATAAGAAGTCTTCACGATTGTTTTCATTTCGTCATTTCTCTTCTGGAACAAAGATTGTTGGCCGGCTAAAGATTTGTTTATCCTATTGATAAATTCCGTTTGCAAATTTGATCCAACAGGATATTTGCTGTTGAAATCACTATACAGTTGTTTGAAATGACGGTCTAAGTTAAATTTTTTTGGAACTGCTATATACAAATTCCACATATCAAACAAATAGGCTTGGAAGCATTTTGATGTGTTAACACGTATTGCTCTTCCCAGACAATTTTAAAATCACGAGCTGCAATATCCTCTTCACAATTTCTTTTCGATGTCGAAGGTTTACTCAAAAACATATTGAAAATAAAAAAATTTTAAACAACTACACTTAACGGTAAAATCTAAAAACAATTTTAGAAAAGGAAAAAGGCTTAACGTCTTGCTAAACTGAGTTTAAAATCAACTGAGTCTGACAGCTAGAAAAATCTGTCGATGTTGCGCTACAAATTTTCTTGGCTCCGAATCCAGTATTTTTATTCGTCATGGATGCAAGTTCTCACTCTTTCTGTTTTATAAAGCGGCTACTTTGTGCAGATAGAAATACTTCTACCGTATCAACAACTGCTCTCCTAATATATTGCTGAATTACTTCTTGACATTACAGAAATAGTAAATAACCAACTCCTTTGGAAAAACCTTGTTACCTGACATCATGCTGACAGCTATAAACACTAAATTTCAGAACTGCAAGGGGAAGCTGAAATTCGAATAGAAATCCCAGATGTTAAAAATTAACCACCGCCGAGAGAAAGCGACTTTTCAGGCAGATTCGACCGTCCGAGAGAGAGAGAGAGAGAATTCGTTTTTTTTAGTCTCATGTTACTCAACACTTTTCTCGGAACGTTACAATGCTGTGGAATTGTAAGCTTGGGAGCATGATCCCATTTTTGGCACTATAATGAAGAAGAAAAAAAAAATCTTGCTTAACGCCTTTAAAATCTCACGCTGAAAATTTCTATTTTTTACGTATTCTCTTCATGATAATTTTCTATTGTAATTCAATTAATTTAGTAATCTTTTCAAACATTTTTTAATTTTTCAATAAGTCTTCGCGTGCCACAGTTACGACTCCCGCGTGCCACAATGTGGCACGCGTGCCGCGGGTTGGCCACCCCTGCCCTACGCTGACCGATTAAAATCTTTCCAAAAAGATCAGCTCCTATAAGTACTTGTATAGGTTGTGTGTGTGTGACTTTTCTCCAACATCACTTAATGTTATATCCCTTTCTTGAAGCTCTTTTAACCAAGGCCCGGAGTTCACAGGTGATACATCATTACAAATAGCTACCTGATCCAAAGCTTCAAAGTTGCATGCAAAATTGTTCTTAATATTTTTCAACCTAATTCTGTAACATGTATGTAGAAATTCTTTCGATTTAATCCCACCAAACAGTGAATGTACCAGAGTTTCTTTCTTTGCAGGAACGTATCCCATTTCTTCGGCAAGACTCTTTACAATATAAGACTTTTGCGAGCCGGTGTCCAGAACAATTCGCACGATTTTTTCTTTTTTATCTGATATGAGCTTGCACTTTAGAGTCTGTAAAAACACTTTAGGACCCACACTCAGGTTGGACATGTTGACCTCGTTGAAAACTTTAGCTTCTTCCGTCTTCTTGAAATCATTTTTTCTTGACACGTTTGTTTCGCGCATCAAGGGAACATGTTTCTTCCCGCAAATTACGCATCTCAAAAATGAACGACATTTTCGGATGGGGTGACCGTTAGCCAGACAGGCAAAACAACAATTTTTTCCCCTCAAAATCCTTTGTTTTTCATCTAAACTCATTTTTTGTGCAGCAAAACAGTCTGCACTGGGATGAGTTTTCTCGCAAAACACACATGACTTTTTGGTTTTATGAGTATGTGGATTGGTAAAAAGACCGGAGGCGGTGGGTGTTTTATTTTGCTTTACTCTTGGTTCAAATTTCTTATTTCTAAACCCAACATTGTCTTTCTTTTTGCTTAAACCGAAACCTTGCATCGCCAAACAAATCCTTTCTTCTGATTCTACTTCAGATTTTAAGAATTTTAGTAAGCTACTAAGCCTTTCTTAAGGTTCGCCACTATGATTGAAATCAGGACCTCTTTGCCTTTGCCATGTGCTCTTAGTATATCTTCCGGTAAGCATGACTCAACCAAAGGATGAAGTAGAGCAGCGCTTTTATCCGTTGTTACGCCAAGTGTCTCTAATGCCCTAATCTGAGACTCTAAATGGTTATACAGCGTACATAAATTAACAGTCGAACTTTGCGAAGCGTTTTGTAAAACCAATTTTAAAAGCTCGCGGATATAGAATTCTATAAGTAAATCAGTTCGACCAAAACGGGATTTTTTTTTAAAGATTCAACAGCTTTGGCGTAGTTGGTGCCGGTGGGTGGGAAACTTTCCACTACCTCACGAGCGCGTGAGCCGCTAACGGTTGCTTGCACTAAATATTGAAATTTATTTTCTGGTGCTATATCAACATCATTATGAACATATTCAAACTGGCTCCAAAAAGGCAACCAGTCCTTTAAATCTCCCGAAAAATGGCCGTAATTCTAACTTAGGTAAGTGAAATTTCTTTTTTACACTACCTGACTCTGGAGTTTGATCATCTAACAGGCATGTCAAACTCATTTGATATCACGGGCCACATGAAACTATTTTATACTAAGTTAAGGGCCGTGTTTTTTTTCAATGTTTAAAAAGTTAATTAAACAAGATTTATAAAATGATTATATTCTTATTTATAAAAATCAATGTATTACATATTATACATACATAATCATTTAATATTTCCTTTTATTTTTAATATATACATGTTTTATATTGTTTTATTAAAAAACAAAAATAAAAGTTGTAATATGAAATACAATTTAATATTTCTTTTATAAAATATTTAACATCGTTTGTTTTCTCTCAACGCAAGTCGTCAAAACTTGGGTTGAACATATTGAGCTGATGTAATTTTTTAAAAAATGATAAATGTTTATCATTTAATCTGGATCTTTCATAAGTTTGTTATTTTTTTTTTTAAAAAAAAAGTTTCTCGCATTAATAAATGCTTCCAAACATAGCCATTCATTATACGCGAAACAGATGATAAAATTTTAATAAACCGATCTACAAATGAATATACATACAAATCTAAAGTTTCAACTTACAAAATTTTTTGCTTCAGCAAAGAATAACAAAAGATTTCAATTAATTCCATTTGTTAGTTTTCATTAACAATTTCAATATTGATAGATAGATGTGAAGTTAAAAATTAAATTGTAATTCAAAATTTTAAAAATTAGAAAATATTCGATCAAATTCCACCTTTAACAATTTATTTTGGTGAGAATATTCAGTAAATTTTAATTTAAGTCATTTAATCAATAAATTTTGAAAGCTTTCAAAGAGAGAAGTTTTCTCTTTATGTTTGTAATAATTTTTGTTTGAAAGCGTTAATATCAAATAGCTTTGTAACAAAAAGATTTTTGCTTGAACTTAAGTTTGATTTGTAAGATCACTGAGAAAGCCAGGGGTTTTCTCATTTGATACTTAATCTTTAATTCAGAATCTTTTTCTTTTTTCATCTTTTCTCATATTTTAATTAAGCATCTATTTCTTACTTTATCTTTTCTCATCTTTTAATTCAGCATATCGTAAAAAATAAAAAATAAAAAGTTTCTTGTATTGAAAATTAATACTCCGAACTATTAATAATGCCAAATCTCATTTATTTCACAAATTAACATGCCAACTAGAGTCCAAGACTCACCTAGTTATAAACAATTTTTTCATGGAATACTGTTAAAAACAAAACAGAACGAGCACTTCCTTGTTGCCACAGCGTACAAAATAATATACTTTTCAATATCGTTCAGTTCACGGTGACAAAAAATTAAACAATGATAAATAAATTCACGTGAACAAAATAATAAATTTAAATAATTGTTTTGCTTTTACATAATAAACTGAAATTTATAAAGTGGATCTCACATCCTCCCACCTTGAGATGTGGAAGTCCCACAGCTCAACAACTATATTAGAGATCCAGCCTTTTGGAATTTTAACAGTCCGTCCTAGTCTTGTCTTGTTTTGAACAACTGCGTAGTCGATGGAGTTGTCGTCAGAACACTTAGAATAGCATTCTTCATAGAGGCTATTTTTGTAGATAATGCATTTTTGTCAGGTGGAAAAGACGAATCATTAGAAGAGATCTCTAAAGGGAAGACGCGCTGAATTGGACGCAGAATTTCTCCGCGAGATGTTCTAAGTTTAATGAGTCGACACACACCGTCTTTCCCTGGTAGAATTTCTGTCACTTTCCCAGTGGCCAGTCGATTCGATTGCGTTGTCACTTTTTATGAGAACAATGTCCCGGGAGTTATCATCGAGTTCTAGTCTTTTCCGGCTCCTTATCAAAGATCCAAGATATTCGACCTGAACCTCTTCGAATGTCCTTCTGTAAAGCTAACCTGTATTTGACACGATGGTTGAGACTTTTATTCTGCCGCATCACAGTCTGGAACACCAG
>BMAO01031769.1:0-12714 GCA_019973975.1 Trichonephila clavata
AAATAATTATACACAGGTGATTTACACTCGTGTTATAATCTTTTTATCAAAAGAGAGGAGAGGAGGACAGAAATAAAATTTGAAAAAAAATAAGGGCTTTTTTTTTTTGTTATTATTTTTAACACTTAGGAATAAAAATACGCAAAGCTGCTAATTAAAAAACTTGCTTCTTGGAATTTAGAAATATTATTTTTGCATGTATGGGTGTGTTTATGGTCCAAAGGATAAGAAAAAGTTTTATTTTTATAACTTTTCATTTTTTATGTAGTTTCTCACTCGAGCTGAAATTATTTGACAATATAGAATTATTGAGCATATCTTCCAGCAAATTTTATACACTCTTTCACAATATTTATCATCTACAGGAAATTTTGAAGTGAAAGGAAAATTAGGAAATAAGTCACAATTAGTCACTTACAACTCACCCGTTAAATTACATATTATAATAATCACTTCACATAATGTGACTCAGTAATTTGTGATGAAAATGTTATTCATTCTCACATGTCAGCATAGCTTCAAGTAATATCATAACAGTATTACTGAAAAAAAAATATAGTAACTTTTTTGTTTCTCTTTACTACATATCTTTATATAGTACATTATACGATTAGTCTAAAAAAAGAAAAAGAGAGTCATTAAGTGTAACTGAGAACAGGACAATAGAGAAACAGATGGGATTCTCCTCTCTTATCATTTAGATAATCCCGGTCGCGAAAGAAAGCAAAAGAATCTCTATCTTTTACCGACGGATCCGAAGCTTAGTAATCAGATAGCTATTAAGAAAATGACTATCGTTTGCGATTTTAATCATTTTAGTGATTGAATGGCAACGTACACTCATCGCTTAAACTCGTACATTTCTTTTATTGTTATCGTCTGCATTTTGAGATGAATTGTGAGATTCGTGAATTAAGTTATTTTCGCGCGTTCGAAAGAAAAAATAATACTTCTTAATTTTTTTTTCTCTCTGGATATATAATTTTATTTTAAATACGTTGAACACAATATGTCATTTTTATTATTAGGATGAAATTATTTATTTTATAATTCTGAAATTAATATTATGATAATAAATATTCTTCAAACATTTTTTTTTTACAATTGGAGTGAAATAATTTTATTATAATTTTACATGTAAAACATATATAGATTGAAATATTTCAAACAAATTGTTACGGTTATAATCAATAGCGCATACAAAAAATTTTCAAGGGTTGGGGGTTCATGGTCAAAAGTCCCCCAACTCATGATAATACCAATTCTTTCTTCTGATTTTGTCGATTTTGTGAACCAAAAACAGTAAAAAATAAATTATTGAGTTAATAATTAGCATTAATTAATAAAACAAATTGTTTAATACAAGGATTAATTAAATCTTAAGTTATATATATATATAGGATTATCATCAATCGAGAAAAAAACTCAAGGGCTTTGGGGGGGTCCGAATCCCTAGGACACCTCCCCCTCCCTGTGTGTGCCTTTGCATATAATTTATATACATGTAGATAATTAATTATTTTTTCTCGTGAAAATAAAATTTTAGATGAAATTAAATAAGATTTGCTTAATAGATGTAATATATTTGTGAACAGATATATTTGATTTTATTGCTTCGATTTTGTATTTCATATTAAGCCTTCCTAGAAAAAAGCAATTTTTCTCCAGAAGTAACCAATATTTTTGTCATATTCTAACCAACAATCCTGCTATAATACATTATTCTAATCATTATGTTTTCTTCAGAGGAAAACTTCTCAAACTATTTTGATGCAGCAAAAATAATAATTTGAGACGTCATTCACCGTAGAAATACTATTCCTTTCCTTGTTTTTTTGTTGTTTTTTTTCTGTTACCTGAACAATTGCTTTTTTTTTTTTTTTTTTTTTTGTGGCAGTGAAAGCGCCTTATTTGAAAATAATTAAAACAAGTAAAAAGAACATATGTTTTACATCCTGTTATAGTATATACATTATTATCAACTTCCCGTAAAGCAGATTTCCAGCATAAACCCTTAACTATATATACTATCTCAACAGTAGTTGGAATCGATTGTCACTAAACACCAACAACGAACATTTCTTTCCCTCTTTTCTTTTTTGTCGAAGAGTAGGAAAGCACTATTTTGACAAAGGTGTCAACAATTAGTTCAGATGACTGCTTTTGAAACGGAATAACTCATAACAGAGAGGATGACACATATGGACACCGTTCCGAATTGTCGGCAAAGGGGAAAACACAGAGAAAGACTCTCCAACTCATCGGGGCCCCTCGCTCTCCCCTGGAGCGTGGCGAAGAGACCCTCCAAAAAATGTGAAGACAAGTGATACCAAAATGGCGGCCCAATTAAATATCCACGGATTTTACAAGACTTTTTGATGTTGCCGGTGAGAGGTCGCTGGAACCGTGACCCGTGGAGCATCAGCACTCGCATCAGAATGTCGCTGGCTGTGGAAAAAAGTTAGGGGGATGATTAAAAAAAATGAAAAAGAACTGCTTATGGCGGGAAAAAAAAAGGAGAATTCTTCTACATAACTTTTTTTTTATGTAACTGTTCGCAAGTTGACGGGATGAAACACATTGCTCCTGTAATGAACACCGTCGCATCAATCCTACACCCTGAGAGAAAGCCTAACGCTGACGGCAGATGAAAATATTATGAAGTAAAAATACGACGTTGCAGCAACTTAAACAAGAGATCGGAAATCTTTTTGTTGCACGAACAGACTTTTTTTTCCCGAACTGTAAATTTTAATCTTTTTTTCTCTCTCTCCATCACATTCTCGAGAGAGATGTTAATTGCGACCTCGGTCTACTAAATACGTTTTGTTTGTTGTGAAAGACATCTGTGCTCCTTCAAAGCATGGATATTAAAATTAAATAAGTACAAAGAGACCGCGAAGTTTAGTGACATCCTTTCTGGGGAAAGGTCTCCTGCCAGCGCATAATTTCGGGAAATGTGTACGTGCTAAAACGCACATTTTCACACAGTACTAAAATATACTTTCGAAGAAATGAATTACATTTCTGAGTTAACTAAATGAAAACTGATCATTCTAATAGAACACACTTAACAAATTCGGATGCTAAAGCGGAAATGGAATAGTCAACAAACATTTAGAAGTATTTGAAACCCAAAGAGATATCATAAAAAAATGATATCTACAAATAATCTTAAAAAAATTAATAATAGTTAAGTTTCCGTGTAATTCAGTTCAACGAAGCATATTCTTAATAAAACATCTCTTACCTAGTACACAAGAATCGATATTTTAGACAATCAAAACGCTATTCAATGTGTACGACCTCTATAAAAAAAGATTTTATTCAGGAAATAAAAGTAATTGTGCTTATTTTTTTTCTGTAGATAACACAAGTATATGCCCCCCCCCCCAAAGTGCTTTTCAGAAAAATCCCTAAATTCTAAGTTAAAGCCAAAGTTTCCCAAATTTTTTTGTCTAATAGATCCCTTGCCATTTTTTCGGTTTGGGGTAGACCCCTACATACCTAATATTGAATTTTGTTTGAATATTTTTTGACAGCTGTTTTAGAACTATTTACACAAAATGTTAATTTCCAACTGTAGAGAAGTACGATGTTTATAGAACTTAAAAAACAAATGTTAATTAATTAAATTAAAATTTAATTAATATATAAATTAGGAGGGATGAATCTGGTGCTTAGTAACAAATTTTCAACATTTGGCATAAATCTTGTTAGGTTTATTCCTAAATCTTTTCGGTTAGTAGTGTTTAGTCTTTTTTTTCTTTCGGAGATTGGCAACCGCACTGAAACTCCTTTTCATCAGGAAAAGCAATTGAAAACTTTTTCAAGTTATTCCATAATTCGGGATGAATAGTAGATAGACCTTTTCAAAACCAAAATTGCTGACATCCGTTTCTCTACTACTTTAAGATCTTCGTTTGTGCCGATTCCGATCATCAGTTCTTGTAATCTGACATTTTCGTTTCAATGTGACCATATGACTTCATTGCTTACTGTGGTATTACAATGTGTGTGTGTCCAAAGCATTCTCAAACCTAGTTTCAAAATCTGAATAAAGGACATTTAAATGCTGAAAGTAGGTTAAAACGTTCTTTTCCTGCTAGATTGCTTGTGACAAATTGAAAAACTGGGAAAATTAGAGACGTCTAAAATTATAATCCTTTAGCTTATATATATAATTCTGGCAAAAAAAGCTGAATTTATGGTCTTTGTTTAAAGAAATTTTATGCTGTTGCCTTATAACTACAAATTAACTTCATTAAAAGCTTGTAAATAAATCTGTTAAATAGGTAAATCTGGTTTCCTCTTTGATAAAATTTTCTTTTAAAATCAAGGTCAGGTCTGGTTTAAAGAGAGACCCTATCGTAGAACCCCCCCCCCCTTTCGTCCTCATGGGCTCCCAAATTATTTTTTCGCTGACGTGGACCCCTTTCAGGTTGTCATAGACCCCTAGGGTTCCATATAGACCCCTTTGGGAATCCCTGGTTTAAGCGCAATATTTTAATTTGATAAAAATTCCAATATTTTTGAAATTTTCCTTCTCTTTTTCCCGCTTTTTCCTTCTTTTGTATTTCTTAAAAAAAATTTCCACCACGTTTTGTACTACGTGATAATCAGTAATTAATTATCAAAATCTTTTTATCCCTATGCGCTAGCGTAGCTAGTCCTGAGTGGGTCCTGCCTCAAAATTCCTTAGGAGCCCTTCTTTTTTATAAATAAATAAAAATGATCACACTTTAATGAAACTTACTTGAAGGTGTCAAAATATTACACGTGCTGGGGCCCCTTGTATCATGGAAGTCCCATATGGTTGATTGATACGACGGTAGCTACACCCCTGTCCCTAAGGAATTCCTGGGCTTTTAGTTTTAGGTACATGACTGATATGAATCAGATCTTACAATTTATTCCAAACACAATTTCCACTGAAAACAGGTTTTAGTCGTGGCATGTTCTTGATTATTTTTGAAATAGCGTTAATTTAAATTCTGACTACCATGCTGGTGCCATAGACTTAAAACTAGTGTTTATACTGTTTAAATCATATTTCACTACATCTTTACAGTTTGCCTTGATATTTCTCTAGTGATGTATAGCTGACCATTACTGGGTACCAATGTACCCAGCAATGAAGGTTCATGGATTACCGGAGAGATTTGCTCTAGCCTGTTGAGATTACAAAAGTTAAATAAAGTCTTCTTTCTCCAATGGTTTTTTGCCTGCACATGTTGACATTACAGAAAAAGAAAATGCGGATAAACTGGTGAAAGAGGCTAGAAATCTCAATAATGCCAACTTTGTCAATGTTACCTTATTAGACGCAAATGCTGTCTAAAATTTCAAATTAAGAGAAAAGTAAATTCCTGTAATGTATCAACTTTGTAATATAAGAGGAGACCGCCTTATAACAAGGATTATTACTAAGTTAAGAACAAGTCAATACAGAGAGGAATACAGATGGATAGGGATGGTACAATAACTTTTAGGAATTGTGATAGCTGCTCAGATACAGGGATAACACCAAGGAACGTCTAAAGGTATGGGTCAACAGAGCCCAAGGCCTCCTCCTCGGTGAGGGTCTTATTTCGCGCGTTCTCGACTCTGTCTTAATAAGATCATAATCTGGATAATTGTATAATGGTCAAATATTATTCCAGTACATATTCTTCGAAAAACAAGAAATCTCTAACTGCATGTCAACTGGCAAAAGTTGTCCATGTCTAGACCTACGCCTAATACCATAAACAATCACTCAACTGATTTAGTCAAAATGCGACTATCGTTCGAGCCGGTTTATGCCTAGGTTTTTGTGATTGTGAGTCGTGTACATTTATTTGTTTCAAATGACCGTTTGAACGAGTATTCGACAATGCATGCTATATATATTATCTACTTTTAAAGATCTCAGGTAGAGCCTACTTTTTCCATAGGGTCCTAGGGCCTCAAACAGTCTTAAGACATCCCTGCAAGCACCAGCTCCTATTTTTGACTGCCCAGCCATTCTTGCTGCTCAACAAGAAATAGGGGGCCTGTTTTCGTCAACAAACCTTTATGTGTATGCCAGAACAGTCATCTGCACCCATGGAATTGCCTGATTTGGTCTCGTTATGGACATGACATCATCATCATCAAGGAAGGGGAAAATGTACAAATAAATCTATTAGAACTTCTTACTTGAAAAAAATTCATAGTGCCCGGGTTATCACAATAGATGACAACTGAGTCTCTCTCTCTCTCTCTCTCTCTGTGTGTGTGTTCAGTAAGTTATCAAAAGTATAAATGTGTTTCTTTGCAAAGTGAAATGTCATAGTCATTTGACTACTCATGACATTTTGAGATAGATTTCTCCCTATTTGAAAAGAGCAATGTTATATCATTTTTACAATAAGTATCGGAAAAACATTTATACGAGAAATTAATTAGATGTATGTAAAATTAAATTCTTTTTGCTCACAGGAGCTCATAGCATGCATATACATGGGAGGGTAAAAATTAAGAACTATACGGAGAAAAAGTGTTTTAGATTGACAAGGAAAAAATAACCTAAAGTCCTCAAGATGTATGAATATGAGGAAAGTAAGCAAAACTTTCCAAAACAGAAATCTAAATGATAAAAAAGACGCCTTATTGAAAAATGAGCTTTGAGCGTATTTAGAAAGAAAGCCCCCGTGACAGATAGCTGGCAAGAAAAATCCAGTTTTTAGAAGAAATATGATTTCCTAACCAGTGTCTGTCACCATCGTCTATCAATACTGAGTACAAGAATGTCACTGAACTGTAGAGACATTGCTTCCCATTACTCTTGTTGCGCCAATCGTTGCCTGCGTTTGGTATCGTGTTTCCAAGCTTCAACTAGATTGTCCTCCACTTCTCAGATTGAATTTAGATCCGGGGATCTCACCGACCAATCAATGTATTGAATACCTTCACTCTCAAAAGGATCTTCGACAGCTACTGAATGAGTAAGCATTGCGTTGCCATCCATGTAGAGAAAATGAGGATCCATAATACCTCTAAAAAGACATACTTGAGGGAGAAGAGTCTCGGTGCAATTGTGGGCACCAGTGACTGGGCCTCCTTAGAAGATGAGAAGGTCAGTACTAGTACAAGCATAATACTTCCCCAAAACAAAAACTCTGCTATTTCCAAAGCGATCTTTTCGGTGATACTGGAAAGGTTGTAACGGCTCTATCCGAGATTCTACTAATAAGCCTTTCAGGTAACATTAATCTTTTTGACTATGATTTCTGTTGAAAAACTTTCTCTGTAAAGAAGACGCGATTCATGCAAATTAGAACTTCTATTTAAGTGTTTGCAGTAAAGTAGGCGATGATGGTTGAAAGTGGATATAGAAGCGTGAATAAGATAACGACCGGAGGTCGTATAGTTAATCAAGTTTTAAGGTATCCAAAGATAATCTAAGCATTGGAATCAAGAGCGCTCCCATATTAAGATAAGTTTGTGTTTATTTTTATGGTAATCATTAATCCAACGTGATTACTCTCGGGTCTAATGTTTTAAGTGCATTCTCCCCCTTACGTTGACTAGTGTTATTAAGTTAAACAGAAAGTAAGAGTGTGCTTGAATTACTATGGCTGATCTTCCCTCGAACCCCGAAATATCAGCGTCCTCCTGGATGTTACAAGGTTATTTCCTGTTTCTTACTTTCTTTAGTTGTTTTTATCTATCAGACTTAATTTGCTCTCCTCCGTAAAGAGTATTCGACTCCATTGCGGATCTGTCCAGCTTTTGTGTTTTTGGCACCATTGAAACAAAGATAAAACGCGATATCGGTCGTCCAGTTGTCGGTGGAACATGTCTTGCGATTTCTCCCCGTTCAATTCGCCGGCCATGGTTACTCATGGACGACCATTACTGAGGATAGCTGTTCTAAAGCATGGAATGTTCTCCAAGCTCGTGAAAGAATGCCTTGAATGATCCTGAAGGACAAATAAACACAAGGACAGTAGAGAGTGTTTTAATTTTAAATAAATTTAAGCACTTGTTTTAGTAACAACAAGACATTATACATTTGTTTCACTGTGTTACAACGAGCGTTTTGTTTCGAATTGTATGAACTAAAAAAAAAAAGCTGCTAATTAGCTTGAAATCAGCGACCAGCGTTTAATTATTACTTTTTTCATCCACAGAGAGCTTTGCTCGCCATTGACAAACTGGATGAAATTATTCTGATCCCTTAAATACATCTTTTTAATTTGACATTTTGAGTTCATAAATTCGTAATTTGAAGGTTTGGAAAAACTGATTTATTAAGCAAACATTATTCGATGGCCTAGCGTGAAGTGGGAAGTGTTTCACTGTTCCTGGAATTTTGAAATCATCATCAGCTTTACCTTAGACTAAAAATGACAGTGGTTTCAAGAATATTTTTGTGAAAAAGTACATTAAATATAAAAAAATATCTCTAAAGTAATAATATTAATAATAATAAATGAAAATACGTGAAAAATATATTTAGCAAAATATCATGTTACACAAATCATCTGCTCTGGTTTCTAATCATAAAATTTGATTGCTATTTTTTAAAGAAATTCTTGTATTACTTTGGAATTTAGTATTTTGATGGAAATATTTTTTGGCATTTTCTTTCAATTTCTTAAGGCATTTGATCTAATTTTTCCCCCTTTACATCATCAACATTGTTCCATTCTTAGAGGATTACTTTTCCCCTAGAATATCTTCCTTTTTTACAACATGTTTTCTCAACCTGACCTCCAATTCTCTTCAAGAAAGCTCTCTCTCTGTCGGATTTCAATCTAGAGTTTGTAAAAATATTTGCAGCGCTTAAAGGCTTCGCACGTTTTTTTTAATTTCTAATGGGGCTGTGATTTGGTGTTTCACCATTGCAGACCAAATACATTCCCCGGGAGTTGATATCTCTTTTAGTGCGGCACCATATAGGTGGAATACTAATCACCACAAACAGTTTTGATGCCCAGTTTCATCCCCAGTTTCATCCCCATACCTGAAGATGCAAAACAGTTCTTAGGAATTTAATTTTGCCGAGAGCATCCAATCCAAACAGGCACTCAATGGATCGTTTACATGCCGCATAACCATACGACACGAACGCTATTAAATGTACGCTCAAAGTTACGGGTTCAGTCCTGTCCCCCAACTCGGGGAATTTTCAAACTTCAATTATAGTCGGTGAAGACAAACAACGAAAACTGCACGTTTGATAACATGTTAAAATGTATGCACACAATATGATCATTTTTCAAGTTCATATCTTAAAACTATTTTAGAACATCGTCATATATGTATTGAATACAATTAATAGATTAAGTAATTAGTACTATCATGACAAAAGAGAGGAATTTAATATTCAAATGCGGCATGCGGCATCGGGAAAGTAATTTACAAATATCAATATTCAGAAATTTTATTATAATTCACATACAATGTAACAAATTTTTGATTTAAAAAAACACAACAAAAATAAAATAAATTGTAATAATTTTATCAAACACAGTATAGATCAAAAATACCCTATTAATTTTATGAATACTTACCTGTATAAGGAAATTCTAAATTGTGTTGATTAAATTCTTATTTGCACATTAATATAGATAGCTATTATTAAAGAATAAGTAGTAAAAATGTGTGTGTGTGCATATTTCAACGTATCATCTACATTTAATTACCTACATATTCATTTCATAGATGGTATAACGGTAACTCTTAAAAATAATATATTCCAATCATTTTTTTTTTTTAACTTTAGTATTATAGTGTGAACAAATACAAGGGGTGATCAAATGAAAAGGTACGAAACGACACGGTGGGTACAAATATAGACTTTATTCAAAATATACACCATAGGCCTGAGCACAACGATCCCACTGATGAACAAGCCGCAGGATTCCTTGTTCCCAGAATTCCTGTGGCTGTGACGAGACCCAGTCCTTCACAGTGTCCTTGAGTACGTCGTCCGAGTTGAAGCGCTTTCCTTTCAGGTGTTTCTTCAGTGGACCAAACACATGGAAATCGCAGGGTGACATGTCCGGACTGTAGGACGGGTGGTCCAACGTCTCCCATTGGAACTTGTCCAGTTCCATTTGTGTGACTCTGGAGACGTGTGGACGTGCGTTATCATGGAGCAGAACCACACCCTCCGTGAGCAGCCCCGGTCTTTTGTTCTTGATGGACCTGCGTAGGCGTCGGAGTGTCTCACAGTACACATCGGAATTAATGCTTTTTCTGTGCTCGAGTAATTCTGTGCTCGCATCATTTGGACGCCGCTTTTTATAAGAGCCTTTGCTCTCTCCTGCGCATGCGGGCACCCGCGCATGATCCGATCCCAGTCAGAGTCTCCAATGGCATCCCGAGATGTCTCGCTACATTCTCCCTTGGCGGAATATGCAAATATTTAACTGTTTCATTTTTATGTCGTTTCGTACCTTTTCATTTGATCACCCCTTGTACAAAATACTTAGTGTTCGTCCTATAATTTTAGTATTTCACTTAACTTACTTAGTTTATAATTATTTTAGCACAAATAATTTTATACTTGCTACTATTCGGCCAGAAGTAAAATAGCTTTGCATCTGTAATTCGATCTTTTATCTGGTAGTCACTCGCTTTTTGTCCTCTGATCGATTGGGATCTAAGCATTTTTGTCTGCATCTTTAGACAAGTGATCTTTTTTTCATAGTGAATTTAAAACCTCTATCCATTATTTTCCAGTAGTATTCCGCCCAGTATTATAAAACAGAAAGGGGGAAGTTTGTGTGTGTGGGGGGGCACAAAAACTGGTTAAAACCCATCTTTACATAAAATTAAAAGCTGTCCTCGGTCAACATTGTTTATAACACTGCAGCGTTCATCTTTTTAAGTTACCAATATCTATGATTCTTTTATGTTTAACATTCAAGTCATTTCTGTCTCTCCAACAGAGATAAAATATATAAAATTCTCTCTCTGTGACCCAAATTGTGGAAATTTTTATGTTTCTTAAATTTGTATGCTTATAGAAAATGTTACGTTTCACAAAATGCAAAGTCGCATGCTTAATTTTGAAGAGAATTTAATACTTAATTCAATACAAAAAAAAAAAAAAAAAATATATTAAAATATTTGTAATACAAAAAGAAATTAGTGGCGTAGTGTGGTAGTTTCGAGAGGGGATGCCAGCTTAGGTGTCGACCTAGTCTCCAGTATCCCTCGAGTTGCTTTTTATGCGAGGTTTTTTTTTTTTTTTTGATAAACACTCACTCATAATATTTTTTAAAAATTAATATATTGAAGAAAATTATCTTGCCTTACATTAAAGTACCATTTAATAAGTTCACAGAACATACTATTTCAGAAATCATTCCATTTGTGGGTTTTTAAATTCTCTTAATAATTTTCCGCTACATTTTTATGATATTTATGTTATTGTTTTTGATATTTTTTTCATTTAAAATACATACTTTTTACTTTTTTTTTTTCCGTCACTGAATTAATAGAAATTCAGAGATTATTGATTTAAAAATCTATAATATAAAGCCTGTTAATTTTTGTTTTTATGTTCCCTGTAATTTTAAAAAATATATCTTTTTTTCAACTGTAACAAATCATGTAAATAATAATATTTTAAAAAGAATTATTTCAAACGTTTCGTTCAGATCATGCTTCTGAAATTTAGTAAGAATGAAACTTGAATTTATTCTCTCGTTTAAAAAAAAATCATTTTATATAAAGAGCATTTCAATGAACAGGTGGAAGAAAATATCCTTCTCAGCACAAGGTTTACTTTATTATTTAAATGATTTCAGGTTTTATATTATTATATTTTAAAACATTATATTACTGTTTTCAATTCGAATTAGAAATATTCCAAATTTGGCCTTTTTTACATAATAAAATTCATGAGAACAGCGTGCTTTATTGTTTTCATTAAAAAAAGTAGAAATATACTCCTTTTTCCCATATAAAATAATTATTTTCCGCAACCTAAAAAAGAGCTAAACCGTTCAGGTATTTGTTAATTGCGGTGTTCAATAAAGCAATAATTAGATCATAAATGATGAATTTTTTCAAATTAGAAGGTCTCGGTAGATTATTTTGTGGTTTAATAAAACCACACCCACACAAGAAATTAGATAGATAAATTAAAAAATGAATACTATTTGCTAAATTCTGCTTTTAATTATACAAATTTCGAAATTCATCGTTTATAAGTGAATTAGACGTACTGCTACTAGTCAAATATAAGAAATACCAAAGGAAGTATTCTAGAGTTTAAAATGTTAATTAATGCCTTTTTCAATCATTTCTACACAATTCGCCTTAGTGTATAACTACGTTCTAAAATTATATTTCATCACATTACACCAGGATCACACATACGTAAATCTTAAGCATTGATTACATCTAAATAAATACTTATGAATAATAAAACGATATTCATGAAATACGATCTACTGAAAACCAAAAATAGATTAAAATATATTGATAAAAATAAACTTTTTTTTTTGCCCCGAAAAGATGAGATTATAGTATTTAAAAAGCTACACAATTGATTGCGCTGGCTTTCATCTAAATATAAGCTAATAGAAGATATTGAAATTTAAAAAATAAAAGAGAGGTATCTGTTGTGTGTTTTTCCACAGACAATTTTTCTATATTTTAATATATCGAATACTTTTCCTTTTACTCAGATCAATATTAATTCGGAAAAAAAATATTCTTATCCAAAAT